>JAKVIS010000458.1:0-69865 GCA_033119425.1 Bufotes viridis | reverse complement strand
GCGTTGATCCATAGGCCCAAACAGTTCTAATTTTGTTTCATCAATCCACAGAACACTATCCCAAAACTTTTGTGGTTTGTCCACATGACTTTTGGCATACTGCAGTCGACTCTTCTTATTCTTTGGAGACAGCAAGGGGGTGCGCCTGGGAGTTCTGGCATGAAGGCCTTCATTACGCAGTGTGCGCCTTATTGTTTGAGCTGAAACTTCAGTACCCGCATCTGACAAATCTTTTTTCAGTCCCTCAGCAGTCACACGGTGACTTTTCTCCACTTTGCGCTTCAGGTAGCGCACAGCAGTCGAAGTCAGCATCTTCTTTCTGCCACGACCAGGTAGCGTTTCAACAGTGCCCTTTGCCTTGAATTTGCGAATGATGCTTCCTACGGTGTCTCTTGGTATGTTTAACGTCTTTGCAATCTTCTTATAGCCATTGCCCTTCCTGTGAAGAGAAATCACCTCTTCTCTTGTCTTCCTGGACCATTCTCTTGACTTCACCATGTTTGTAAACACACCAGTAAATGTCTAGAAGGAGCTGGAGTATCACAGTCATTTTAAATCTGCCTAATTGGTGCTTATTATGCTTGATTGCTGCTCCTTGACATCCAATAGGTGTTTTCTATACCTGATCGAAAACACTTGAATGAACCTCTGTTCTTAAGAGTGGTCGCTTTAAGGAGTTGAATAATTGTGTCAATGAAGAAATCACAAAAAACATTTAATACTGTATTACAAAAACAATTGATGTCATTTTAGTTGCATTTGGTTCTTTAAAAAGTCCTTGTAAGATTTCATTCTGAACACAATTACAAATGTACACTAAATTCCCTAAAACCCTTTACAGCATTGGGGGTTGAATAATTTTGAACACAACTGTAGTTAATCCGCCTGGGAGTTCAGGGGTTGACATATTCCAATGTTTTGCTGTCAAGTAACCCTGCACTGCATAGGTGACAGGGACCGAAAATGTGAAAAATCTTCTTTTAAATTGTTGGGTGAAATATTACCATTTTTGCCGGGTACAAAAACTTGCTCTGCATAGGTAATAGGGACCAAAAACGTGAAAAATCTTCTTTTAAATTGTTGGGTGCAATATTACCATTTTTGCTGTGAATAAACCCCTCCTCTGCCTGGGTGCCAGGGGCCTACATTTTAAAAAATCGTCTGTTCCATTGGTGGGTGACATGAACTCCGTTTTGCCATGAATTAACCCCTCCTCTGCCTGGGTGCCAAGGGCCTACATTTCTAAAATTGCCTGTTCCATTGGTGGGTGACATGAACCCCGTTTTGCCGCGAATAAACCCCTCCTGCCTGGGTGCCAGGGGCCTACATTTTTAAAAATTGTCTGTTCCATTGGTGGGTATTATGAACCCTGTTTTGCCGGTAAAAAAAACCCTGCTGTGCATTGCTGACAGGGAACCAAATTTGGTAAAAACGTCTGTTAATGATCGAAAGTTGCGTGACTACAAACGCATGCTGGTAGACGCGCTGCTGATGGCATTCCCACCTGACGCCTCCTCAACCTCTTACTCCGCATGCATTTCCTCCTCCTAGATCAAGATTTTATTTATTTATTTTATCTTAAGTCATTTCTCTATCCACATATGTTTGCAGGGCACTTACCCACATTTTGCTGCCTTTTGCAGCCCTCTAGCCCTTTCCAGGACTTTTTTTACAGCCATTTTAGTGCCCAAAAGTTTGGGTCCCGAACCCGAACAATTTTTTTAAAGTTCGGCCGAATCCGTCGAACCCGAACTTCCAGGTGTCCGCTCAACTCTACTAACAACATGTCCCAGGTACTTGACCTCTGGTTTTAGTAGGTTTGAGTCTGTAGATCTTGAGTCCGTGCTTGATGATGATTTGGAAAACTTCTGCAAGATATTTTAAGTAGTCTTTATAGGATTTAGAGTAGATGATGACATCAGGATATAACAAAACAGTTTCAAAGTTCTTGTGGTCTAAACAGCGTTCCAATAATCTTTGGAAAGTTCCAGGTGCATTAAGTTAAATTCAACTAGGCCCATAGGGGTAGTAAATGCAGTTTTTTCACAATCTTTAGGAGCCATGGGTACCTGCCAGTACCCACTGGTTAAATCCAGAGTTGAAAAGTAAGCTGAGGATCCTAATGCTGTCAAGGACTCCTCCATTCTTAGTAAAGGATAGGCATCCTTGTGGGTAATTTGATTAATCTTCCTGTAGTCCACACAGAATCAAATGTTACCATCTTTCTTTTGGACAAGGAATAGATGTGCAGCCCATGGACTATGGCTGTCTTTGATGATTTTTGAATCCTTCATCTCCTGGATCATCTTTTTCACAGATTGGTACATAGTTAGTGGTATAGGTCGGTGCCTTTCTTTGATTGGAAGGTGTGAACCAGTAAGGATGGTGTGCTTAATTACACTGACCTCTCCATAATCTGAAGGATGTTTACTGAAGGCTTGATGATGTTCTTTCATGACTTTTTAGACTCCTTCAATTAGTTCCTTAGATATAGAAGTATCTCCCACATTGAGTTCTTTCCACCATAATGTATGTGGAGAATGATCTTGAGTATTCAGCTTCTGAGTAGACTGTTCAGTCGTAGCTGCAGGTACACTGATAACATCTTGAAAAGTGACTTGTAACAACTGAGCAACAGGGTAGTGCTTGGTCAAAGTTATACTGCTACTACTTAAGTTCAGGAGACGAATTGGCACTTTACTTTGAAAAACGGTCACCAGGCTTCCTGCAGCTCGGACTAGAGGATGGTCCTCTAGGTTGATAAGTTCTAATAGGGCTTGGTAGTCTTGATCTTGAATTTCAAGAGCAGCTTGGCACTATAGGAGTGTTGCAGTATTGGGTTTCAGGATCACTGGTTGGTTACTGATGCTAGCATGGCAAATCTCTCCTTTCTCATTAGCAAATTTCTGTTGTGCACTTAATACACGGATGGCCTGTTGTATCACCTTTTTGGAGGCAGGTGAAGCGGTAGGCATAGACTTGTGCAAAGCTTCAAGCATTTCAGTATAACAGTTACTAAGGACGTCTATTCCTAGGACTACAGGAGGGTTGTTATCTTCCCTGACTTGCATAACAATGATACCTTGTTGGGGTAGTGTGGTTCCTCCCACTTAAAGAGTTGGCTCCCAGTACCCATGCACTGGCACAGGTTTGCCGTTGCTGGCTATAATGCTCAGACAGGATTCTGGTGGCTGTGTCAGCTGATCGGGCCCCAGTATTTCTCAAATGCAGTCTGTTGGATAGTTGTGACTTGAGACCCGGTGTCCAATAAGGCAACAAAGGGAAGTCCATTGATTGGGAGAACCACTTCTGGAAGGAATCCTACATATCTGGGCATCCAGCTGGAATCTTCTGGACATACTGTTCTACCTCCCGAGGGGCGGTCCTTGGCCTCGGGGGTCGACCTTTTAACTGCCAGCACATCATTTCTGTATGGCTTGGCTTGTGACAGTATCTACAAATGGGTCGTTTTTGCTCGTTAAAGCGGTCAGTGGGGCGTCTACCAGAGTTTCTGGGATAAGTCTCTTTATAGTCAGGAGGGAAATGTTTCATTGGTAATAATGGTGTCTTATCCTCCAGCAATAAGGGTTTCTCCCACTGTTCCAGTTTTTGGCATACTTTTTCCAGACTTTTGGTTAGGAAGTTGACTTGCTCTGTCAAGGCAGCAACTAGAGCTTGGGCTTCCTTACTTACTATAGGGTCTCATTTTGGAGATGTAGTTGGCTTATTCACAGACATTTCAGCAGGCCTAGCAGGCTCTGGTTGTGGGTCTTTCTCAAAATACTGATAGCTAGCTCTTTGAAGTCTAGGAAGGTAGAACTCGGGTGCTGTGCAGCTAACATCTTTTACTGGCTCTTTAAGGTTTCTGTACTAACACCTTTAATGAATTGTTCTTTCAGTGTTCTATCCTGATTCTCTGCTTCATGGGGTCTACCTGTAAAACATCTCACAGGGCTTCCTGTAAGGATAGTGCAAAGTCTCTGAGTGACTCACCAGGCTGCTGTCTCTTGCTGAAGAATCTCATCTTGACCACTGACACAGTCCTGGGTTCAAAAGTGGTATAGAGAAGTTCAAATATCTGCTCCAGTGTTTTTCTTTCTGAACTTGGCCAGGATGTCACTCGCTGAGGGCAGCGCCTTCCAATTGTGCGATGAGGATTTCCATTTGCTGTTCTGCTGACACAGGGCACAATCTAAACACAGCCAACATCTTTTCTTTAACTTCCTATTAATGAGCTTCCCCAACATATCGTGGGAACCAGGGTGCTTCAAAGAAATAAGGCATTCTTAAGGGCATCATGCTTGGTGCTGCAGCGGCTGATGATGCACTAGGACCAACTGCGGCTACTGCAGGGGAGCTGTTGAGACATGGCAGTGACAGTCTTGCAATATAATGCAGGTTAAGTACAATTTTAGACACTTTTTGTGTTGCGTTGCTATGGGCCACCGCTATGTTGTAGGTGTCTGGCCCTTCAAGAGTCGCTGTGATAGCTTAATATAGAGCAGTATGGTAGCTCTGCAAGGCAGATTGTGATCCCAAACAGTCCCGTTTAAAGTAAATTTTTCTCAGCGGCACTCACTCTGGTATTCCTGGAAGGTTCTCAGGTTGCAGGGGAATCAGAACACTATTATATATTTGTTCTGTGGACAAGGGCTGATGATACACCCTCATGTAGTCTTGCGTCTCTTCAGCGTGTGTACGCACGTCACGCTCCCTTTTCATGCGCGGCCCTCCCCCTAGGTCGGTTTGCAAGGCAGGAGGGGCGGTGCCGATTCGCAAGTTCTAGCAGTAGTTTTGGTATTCGTACAGTATAGGGGGCATGGCTTCAAAGCAATGGCGCAGCACGACTAATTAAAAGACTTCGGGCGGCCATTTTGGGTTCAATGTAAAAGTCCATTCACTGACAGCAAGCAATGTTAGTGACACAGAAACATGTGACTTTTCCACTTTTAACACAGCAATTCTTAAGCAAGTAACTTGTATCATATGTCCATGAAATTTTCAAGCAATTTGAACAATTATCCAGTTCAATTAAAAATGCAACAAGCAAAAGTCTTTCAATAAAGAAAGTGGGGCTTATTCTCACAAGGCTATGGCACACAATGTTGAATCCTGTTCTTTATAGTTCGCATAAGGCGCAGAGAAGTTTAGATTATGTTTGTGACGCCAATTCTTGTGCAGCGATTGGACACCCTAGGGGATGATGTGTGTGAGCGTACTAGTGATGAGGTGCCGAGTATATAGTACCCATAGTTAAGTTGTCCCTTGAGGCCGGCGTGCAGTGGATGGGAGGACAGCACGAAATCTTCCGGGGCACTCTTGGTTACAGGTAGGGTTGAGCGAACAGTTCGAGCATAGTTCGGGTTCGTACCGAATTTTGGGGTGTTCGGGACACGGACCCGAACATTTTCAAAAAAGTTTGGGTTCAGGTCCGTTGTTCGGCGATTTCTTCCTGCTTTCTGAAGGGCTGCACAGCAGCCAATCAGCTTGCGTTTTACTTCTTGTCCTAAGAAGCCATCACAGCCATGCCTACTAATGGCATGGCTGTGATTGGCCAAGTGCAGCATGTGACCCAGCCTCTATTTAAGCTGGAGTCACGTAGCACCGCACGTCACTCTGCTCTGATTAGTGTAGGGAGAGGACGCAGCTTCTGTGAGGGGAAGATTAGGCAGGGAAAAGTCAGCAAAAACATCTAATGAAGTGATCGATCTACAGCTGTGAATTCAGCTTCTGCTAGTTAATTGCTCACTGGTTTTTAGGCTGCACCAAGCGTTTTTCTGTCACTTTGATCAACGGCAATCCCCTAAATCTGGAGTTCCAGCTGTAGATAGCCAAGTGTAATACTGTCTGCTGTCTGGCAAAGGATAGATTTTTTTCTCTGGTGGAATTCAATTGCCAAAATAGCAAAAAAGTTCGGGTTCGGGTCCGTTGTTCGGCGATTTCTTCTTTCTTTCTGAAGGGCTGCACAGCAGCCAATCAGCTAGCGTTTTACTTCTTGCCCTAAGAAGCCATCACAGCCATGCCTTCTAATGGCATGGCTGTGATTGGCCAAGTGCAGCATGTGACCCAGCCTCTATTTAAGCTGGAGTCACGTAGCGCCGCACGTCACACTGCTCTGATTAGTGTAGGGAGAGGACGCAGCTTCTGTGAGGGCGAGATTAGGCAGGGAAAAGTCAGCAAAAGCACCTAATGAAGTGATCGATCTACAGCTGTGAATGATTAAACTTCTGCTAGTTAATTGCTCACTGGTTTTTAGGCTGCACAGAGCGTTTTTGTCATTTTTTCTGGGGTGATCGGCGGCCATTTTGTGACTTCTGGTGCACCAGAACAAGCTGCCGCCAAGTCCATCAATCCATCAATACTAGGTTTTTTTGCTATATCCTTCATCAGGGGCTTGGCTGTGCTTATTGCCACCCCTAGAAACTCAGGATAGCAATTTCTATATTTTATTAAGGGGTTAAATTCATTTGCCAAAATAGCAATCCCCTAAATCTGGTGTCCCAGCAGTGGCTGGCAAAGTATAATAGTGTCTGGCAAAGGATATATTTTGTTCTGGGGTGAAATTCAATTGCCAAAATAGCAATCCCCTAAATCTGGTGTCCCAACAGTGGCTGGAAAAGTTTAATAGTGTCCGGCAAAAGGATATATTTTGTTCTGGGGTGAAATTCAATTGGCAAAATAGCAATACCGTAAATCTGGTGTCCCAGAAGTGGATAGCCAAGTTTAATAGTGTCCGTCATAGGATATATTATTTTCTGCGGTGAAATTCAGTTGCAAAAATAGCAATCCCCTAAATCTGGTGTTCCAGCTGTGACTGGACAAGTTTAATAGTGTCCGACAAAGGATTTATTATTTTCTGGGGTGAAATTCAATTGCCAAAATAGCAATACCGTAAATCTTGTGTCCCAGCAGTGGCTGGCAAAGTTTAATAGCCTCCGGCAAAGGATATATTTTGTTCTGGGGTGAAATTCAATTGCCAAAATAGCAATACCGTAAATCTGGTGTCTCAGCAGTGGCTGGCCAAGTATAATAGTTTCCGTGATAGGATATATTATTTTCTGCAGTCAAATTTAGTTGCAAAAGTAGAAATACCGTAAATCTGGTGTTCCAGCTGTGACTGGACAAGTTTAATAGTGTCCGGCAAAGGATTTATTATTTTCTGGGGTGAAATTCAATTGCCAAAATAGCAATACAGTAAATCTGGTGTCTCAGCAGTGGCTGGCCAAGTTTAATAGTGTCCGTGATTGGATATATTATTTTCTGCGGTCAAATTCAGTTGCAAAATTAGAAATACTGTAAATCTGGTGTTTCAGCTGTGACTGGACAAGTTTAATAGTGTCCGGCAAAGGATTTATTATTTTCTGGGGTGAAATTCAATTGCCAAAATAGCAATACCGTAAATCTGGTGTCCTAGCAGTGGCTGGCCAAGTTTAATAGTGTCCGGCAAAGGATATATTTTGTTCTGGGGTGAAATTCAGTTGCAAAAATAGAAATACCGTAAATCTGGTGTTCCAGCTGTGACTGGACAAGTTTAATAGTGTCCGGCAAATGATTTTTTTTTTTCTGGGGTGAAATTCAGTTGCCAAAATAGAAATAGAGTAAATCTGGTGTCCCAGCAGTGGCTGGAAAAGTTTAATAGTTTCCGGCAAAGGATAGATAATTTTCTGGGGTGAAATTCAATTTCCAAAATAGCGAAACTGTAAATCTGGTGTCCCAGCAGTGGCTGGCCAAGTTTAATAGTGTCCGTGATAGAATATATTATTTTCTGGGGTGAAATTCAGTTGCAAAATAGAAATACCGTAAATCTGGTGTTCCAGCTGTGACTGGACAAGTTTAATAGTGTCCGGCAAAGGATTTATTATTGTCTGGGGTGAAATTCAGTTGCCAAAATAGAAATACAGTAAATCTGGCGTTCCAGCTGTGACTGAACAAGTTTAATAGTGTCCGGCAAAGGATAGATTTTGTTCTGGGGTGAAATTTAATTGCCAAAATAGCAATACCCTGAATCTGGTGTTCCAGCTGTGACTGGACAATTTCCCTAGTGTCCGTCAAAGGATATATTATTTTCTGGGGTAAAAGTCAGTAGCTAAAATAGAAATACAGTAAATCTGGTGTTCCAGCTGTGACTGGACAAGTTTAATAGTGTCCGTCAAAGGATATATTATTTTCTGGGGTAAAAGTCAGTTGCCAAAATAGAAATAGAGTAAATCTGGTGTCCCAGCAGTGGCTGGAAAAGTTTAATAGTGTCCGGCAAAGGATAGATAATTTTCTGGGGTGAAATTCAATTTCCAAAATAGCGAAACTGTAAATCTGGTGTCCCAGCAGTGGCTGGCCAAGTTTAATAGTGTCCGTGATAGAATATATTATTTTCTGGGGTGAAATTCAGTTGCAAAAATAGAAATACCGTAAATCTGGTGTTCCAGCTGTGACTGGACAAGTTTAATAGTGTCCGGCAAAGGATTTATTATTGTCTGGGGTGAAATTCAGTTGCCAAAATAGAAATACAGTAAATCTGGCGTTCCAGCTGTGACTGAACAAGTTTAATAGTGTCCGGCAAAGGATAGATTTTGTTCTGGGGTGAAATTTAATTGCCAAAATAGCAATACCCTGAATCTGGTGTTCCAGCTGTGACTGGACAATTTCCTAGTGTCCGTCAAAGGATATATTATTTTCTGGGGTAAAAGTCAGTAGCTAAAATAGAAATACAGTAAATCTGGTGTTCCAGCTGTGGCTGGACAATTTCCCTAGTGTCCGTCAAAGGATATATTATTTTCTGGGGTGAAAGTCAGTAGCTAAAATAGAAATACAGTAAATCTGGTGTTCCAGCTGTGGCTGGAAAAGTTTAATAGTGTCCGGCAAAGGATATATTTTGTTCTGGGGTGAAATTCAATTGCCAAAATAGCAATACCAGTAAATCTGGTGTCCTAGCAGTGGCTGGCCAAGCTTAATAGTGTCCGGCAAAGGATATATTTTGTTCTGGGGTGAAATTCAGTTGCAAAAATAGAAATACCGTAAATCTGGTGTTCCAGCTGTGACTGGACAAGTTTAATAGTGTCCGGCAAATGATTTATTATTTTCTGGGTGAAATTCAGTTGCCAAAATAGAAATAGAGTAAATCTGGTGTCCCAGCAGTGGCTGGAAAAGTTTAATAGTTTCCGGCAAAGGATAGATAATTTTCTGGGGTGAAATTCAATTTCCAAAATAGCGAAACTGTAAATCTGGTGTCCCAGCAGTGGCTGGCCAAGTTTAATAGTGTCCGTGATAGAATATATTATTTTCTGGGGTGAAATTCAGTTGCAAAAATAGAAATACCGTAAATCTGGTGTTCCAGCTGTGACTGGACAAGTTTAATAGTGTCCGGCAAAGGATTTATTATTGTCTGGGGTGAAATTCAGTTGCCAAAATAGAAATACAGTAAATCTGGCGTTCCAGCTGTGACTGAACAAGTTTAATAGTGTCCGGCAAAGGATAGATTTTGTTCTGGGGTGAAATTTAATTGCCAAAATAGCAATACCTCTATCTGGTGTTCCAGCTGTGACTGGACAATTTCCCTAGTGTCCGCCAAAGGATATATTATTTTCTGGGGTAAAAGTCAGTAGCTAAAATAGAAATACAGTAAATCTGGTGTTCCAGCTGTGGCTGGACAATTTCCCTAGTGTCCGTCAAAGGATATATTATTTTCTGTGGTTAAAGTCAGTAGCTAAAATAGAAATACAGTAAATCTGGTGTTCCAGCTGTGACTGGACAAGTTTAATAGTGTCCGGCAAATGATTTATTATTTTCTGGGGTGAAATTCAGTTGCCAAAATAGAAATAGAGTAAATCTGGTGTCCCAGCAGTGGCTGGAAAAGTTTAATAGTGTCCGGCAAAGGATAGATAATTTTCTGGGGTGAAATTCAATTTCCAAAATAGCGAAACTGTAAATCTGGTGTCCCAGCAGTGGCTGGCCAAGTTTAATAGTGTCCGTGATAGAATATATTATTTTCTGGGGTGAAATTCAGTTGCAAAATAGAAATACCAGTAAATCTGGTGTTCCAGCTGTGACTGGACAAGTTTAATAGTGTCCGGCAAAGGATTTATTATTGTCTGGGGTGAAATTCAGTTGCCAAAATAGAAATACAGTAAATCTGGCGTTCCAGCTGTGACTGAACAAGTTTAATAGTGTCCGGCAAAGGATAGATTTTGTTCTGGGGTGAAATTTAATTGCCAAAATAGCAATACCCTCTATCTGGTGTTCCAGCTGTGACTGGACAATTTCCTAGTGTCCGTCAAAGGATATATTATTTTCTGGGGTAAAAGTCAGTAGCTAAAATAGAAATACAGTAAATCTGGTGTTCCAGCTGTGGCTGGACAATTTCCCTAGTGTCCGTCAAAGGATATATTATTTTCTGGGGTGAAAGTCAGTAGCTAAAATAGAAATACAGTAAATCTGGTGTTCCAGCTGTGGCTGGAAAAGTTTAATAGTGTCCGGCAAAGGATATATTTTGTTCTGGGGTGAAATTCAATTGCCAAAATAGCAATACCAGTAAATCTGGTGTCCTAGCAGTGGCTGGCCAAGTTTAATAGTGTCCGGCAAAGGATATATTTTGTTCTGGGGTGAAATTCAGTTGCAAAAATAGAAATACTGTAAATCTGGTGTTCCAGCTGTGACTGGACAAGTTTAATAGTGTCCGGCAAATGATTTATTATTTTCTGGGGTGAAATTCAGTTGCCAAAATAGAAATAGAGTAAATCTGGTGTCCCAGCAGTGGCTGGAAAAGTTTAATAGTTTCCGGCAAAGGATAGATAATTTTCTGGGGTGAAATTCACTTCCAAAATAGCGAAACTGTAAATCTGGTGTCCCAGCAGTGGCTGGCCAAGTTTAATAGTGTCCGTGATAGAATATATTATTTTCTGGGGTGAAATTCAGTTGCAAAAATAGAAATACCGTAAATCTGGTGTTCCAGCTGTGACTGGACAAGTTTAATAGTGTCCGGCAAAGGATTTATTATTGTCTGGGGTGAAATTCAGTTGCCAAAATAGAAATACAGTAAATCTGGCGTTCCAGCTGTGACTGAACAAGTTTAATAGTGTCCGGCAAAGGATAGATTTTGTTCTGGGGTGAAATTTAATTGCCAAAATAGCAATACCTCTATCTGGTGTTCCAGCTGTGACTGGACAATTTCCCTAGTGTCCGTCAAAGGATATATTATTTTCTGGGGTAAAAGTCAGTAGCTAAAATAGAAATACAGTAAATCTGGTGTTCCAGCTGTGGCTGGACAATTTCCTAGTGTCCGTCAAAGGATATATTATTTTCTGTGGTTAAAGTCAGTAGCTAAAATAGAAATACAGTAAATCTGGTGTTCCAGCTGTGACTGGACAAGTTTAATAGTGTCCGGCAAATGATTTATTATTTTCTGGGGTGAAATTCAGTTGCCAAAATAGAAATAGAGTAAATCTGTGTCCCAGCAGTGGCTGGAAAGTTTAATAGTGTCCGGCAAAGGATAGATAATTTTCTGGGGTGAAATTCAATTTCCAAAATAGCGAAACCGTAAATCTGGTGTCCCAGCAGTGGCTGGCCAAGTTTAATAGTGTCCGTGCATAGAATATATTATTTTCTGGGGTGAAATTCAGTTGCCAAAATAGAAATACCATAAATCTGGTGTTCCAGCTGTGACTGGACAAGTTTAATAGTGTCCGCAAAGGATATATTATTGTTCTGGGGTGAAATTCAGTTGCCAAAATAGCAATACCGTAAATCTGGTGTTCCAGCTGTGACTGGACAAGTTTAACTAGTGTCCGGCAAAGGATATATTATTTTCTGGGGTAAAAGTCAGTAGCTAAAATAGCAATACCGTAAATCTGGTGTTCTAGCTGTGGCTGGACAATTTCCCTAGTGTCCGTCAAAGGATATATTATTTTCTGGGGTGAAAGTCAGTAGCTAAAATAGAAATACAGTAAATCTGGTGTTCCAGCTGTGACTGGACAAGTTTAATAGTGTCCGGCAAATGATTTATTATTTTCTGGGGTGAAATTCAGCTGCCAAAATAGAAATAGAGTAAATCTGGTGTCCCAGCAGTGGCTGGAAAAGTTTAATAGTGTCCGGCAAAGGATAGATAATTTTCTGGGGTGAAATTCAATTTCCAAAATAGCGAAACTGTAAATCTGGTGTCCCAGCAGTGGCTGGCCAAGTTTAATAGTGTCCGTGATAGAATATATTATTTTCTGGGGTGAAATTCAGTTGCAAAAATAGAAATACCGTAAATCTGGTGTTCCAGCTGTGACTGGACAAGTTTAATAGTGTCCGGCAAAGGATTTATTATTGTCTGGGGTGAAATTCAGTTGCCAAAATAGAAATACAGCAAATCTGGCGTTCCAGGTGTGACTGAACAAATTTAATAGTGTCCGGCAAAGGATAGATTTTGTTCTGGGGTGAAATTTAATTGCCAAAATAGCAATACCCTGAATCTGGTGTTCCAGCTGTGACTGGACAATTTCCCTAGTGTCCGTCAAAGGATATATTATTTTCTGGGGTAAAAGTCAGTAGCTAAAATAGAAATACAGTAAATCTGGTGTTCCAGCTGTGGCTGGACAATTTCCCTAGTGTCCGTCAAAGGATATATTATTTTCTGGGGTGAAAGTCAGTAGCTAAAATAGAAATACAGTAAATCTGGTGTTCCAGCTGTGGCTGGAAAAGTTTAATAGTGTCCGGCAAAGGATATATTTTGTTCTGGGGTGAAATTCAATTGCCAAAATAGCAATACCAGTAAATCTGGTGTCCTAGCAGTGGCTGGCCAAGTTTAATAGTGTCCGGCAAAGGATATATTTTGTTCTGGGGTGAAATTCAGTTGCAAAAATAGAAATACCGTGAATCTGGTGTTCCAGCTGTGACTGGACAAGTTTAATAGTGTCCGGCAAATGATTTATTATTTTCTGGGGTGAAATTCAGTTGCCAAAATAGAAATAGAGTAAATCTGGTGTCCCAGCAGTGGCTGGAAAAGTTTAATAGTTTCCGGCAAAGGATAGATAATTTTCTGGGGTGAAATTCAATTTCAAAATAGCGAAACTGTAAATCTGGTGTCCCAGCAGTGGCTGGCCAAGTTTAATAGTGTCCGTGATAGAATATATTATTTTCTGGGGTGAAATTCAGTTGCAAAAATAGAAATACCAGTAAATCTGGTGCTCCAGCTGTGACTGAACAAGTTTAATAGTGTCCGGCAAAGGATAGATTTTGTTCTGGGGTGAAATTTAATTGCCAAAATAGCAATACCCTCTATCTGGTGTTCCAGCTGTGACTGGACAATTTCCCTAGTGTCCGCCAAAGGATATATTATTTTCTGGGGTAAAAGTCAGTAGCTAAAATAGAAATACAGTAAATCTGGTGTTCCAGCTGTGGCTGGACAATTTCCCTAGTGTCCGTCAAAGGATATATTATTTTCTGTGGTTAAAGTCAGTAGCTAAAATAGAAATACAGTAAATCTGGTGTTCCAGCTGTGACTGGACAAGTTTAATAGTGTCCGGCAAATGATTTATTATTTTCTGGGGTGAAATTCAGTTGCCAAAATAGAAATAGAGTAAATCTGGTGTCCCAGCAGTGGCTGGAAAAGTTTAATAGTGTCCGGCAAAGGATAGATAATTTTCTGGGGTGAAATTCAATTTCCAAAATAGCGAAACTGTAAATCTGGTGTCCCAGCAGTGGCTGGCCAAGTTTAATAGTGTCCGTGATAGAATATATTATTTTCTGGGGTGAAATTCAGTTGCAAAATAGAAATACCGTAAATCTGGTGTTCCAGCTGTGACTGGACAAGTTTAATAGTGTCCGGCAAAGGATTTATTATTGTCTGGGGTGAAATTCAGTTGCCAAAATAGAAATACAGCAAATCTGGCGTTCCAGCTGTGACTGAACAAGTTTAATAGTGTCCGGCAAAGGATAGATTTTGTTCTGGGGTGAAATTTAATTGCCAAAATAGCAATACCCTGAATCTGGTGTTCCAGCTGTGACTGGACAATTTCCTAGTGTCCGTCAAAGGATATATTATTTTCTGGGGTAAAAGTCAGTAGCTAAAATAGAAATACAGTAAATCTGGTGTTCCAGCTGTGGCTGGACAATTTCCCTAGTGTCCGTCAAAGGATATATTATTTTCTGGGGTGAAAGTCAGTAGCTAAAATAGAAATACAGTAAATCTGGTGTTCCAGCTGTGGCTGGAAAAGTTTAATAGTGTCCGGCAAAGGATATATTTTGTTCTGGGGTGAAATTCAATTGCCAAAATAGCAATACCAGTAAATCTGGTGTCCTAGCAGTGGCTGGCCAAGTTTAATAGTGTCCGGCAAAGGATATATTTTGTTCTGGGGTGAAATTCAGTTGCAAAAATAGAAATACCGTAAATCTGGTGTTCCAGCTGTGACTGGACAAGTTTAATAGTGTCCGGCAAATGATTTATTATTTTCTGGGGTGAAATTCAGTTGCCAAAATAGAAATAGAGTAAATCTGGTGTCCCAGCAGTGGCTGGAAAAGTTTAATAGTTTCCGGCAAAGGATAGATAATTTTCTGGGGTGAAATTCAATTTCCAAAATAGCGAAACTGTAAATCTGGTGTCCCAGCAGTGGCTGGCCAAGTTTAATAGTGTCCGTGATAGAATATATTATTTTCTGGGGTGAAATTCAGTTGCAAAATAGAAATACCAGTAAATCTGGTGTTCCAGCTGTGACTGAACAAGTTTAATAGTGTCCGGCAAAGGATAGATTTTGTTCTGGGGTGAAATTTAATTGCCAAAATAGCAATACCTCTATCTGGTGTTCCAGCTGTGACTGGACAATTTCCTAGTGTCCGTCAAAGGATATATTATTTTCTGGGGTAAAAGTCAGTAGCTAAAATAGAAATACAGTAAATCTGGTGTTCCAGCTGTGGCTGGACAATTTCCCTAGTGTCCGTCAAAGGATATATTATTTTCTGTGGTTAAAGTCAGTAGCTAAAATAGAAATACAGTAAATCTGGTGTTCCAGCTGTGACTGGACAAGTTTAATAGTGTCCGGCAAATGATTTATTATTTTCTGGGGTGAAATTCAGTTGCCAAAATAGAAATAGAGTAAATCTGGTGTCCCAGCAGTGGCTGGAAAAGTTTAATAGTGTCCGGCAAAGGATAGATAATTTTCTGGGGTGAAATTCAATTCCAAAATAGCGAAACTGTAAATCTGGTGTCCCAGCAGTGGCTGGACAAGTTTAATAGTGTCCGTGATAGAATATATTATTTTCTGGGGTGAAATTCAGTTGCAAAATAGAAATACCAGTAAATCTGGTGTTCCAGCTGTGACTGGACAAGTTTAATAGTGTCCGGCAAAGGATTTATTATTGTCTGGGGTGAAATTCAGTTGCAAAATAGAAATACAGTAAATCTGGCTGCTCCAGCTGTGACTGAACAAGTTTAATAGTGTCCGCAAAGGATAGATTTTGTTCTGGGGTGAAATTTAATTGCCAAAATAGCAATACCTCTATCTGGTGTTCCAGCTGTGACTGGACAATTTCATAGTGTCCGTCAAAGGATATATTATTTTCTGGGGTAAAAGTCAGTAGCTAAAATAGAAATACAGTAAATCTGGTGTTCCAGCTGTGACTGGACAAGTTTCCTAGTGTCCGTCAAAGGATATATTATTTTCTGGGGTAAAAGTCAGTAGCCAAAATAGAAATACAGTAAATCTGGTGTCTCCAGCTGTGGCTGGAAAAGTTTAATAGTGTCCGCAAAGGATATATTTTGTTCTGGGTGAAATTCAATTGCCAAAATAGCAATACCGTGAATCTGGTGTCCCAGCAGTGGCTGGCCAAGTTTAATAGTGTCCATCATAGGATATATTATTTTCTGGGGTGAAATTTAGTTGCAAAAATATCAATACCCTAGAATCTGGTGTTACAGCTGTGACTGAACAAGTTTAATAGTATCCGTCAAAGGATATATTTTGTTCTGGGGTGAAATTCAATTGCCAAAATAGCAATACCCTCAATCTGGTGTTCCAGCTGTGACTGGACAATTTCCTAGTGTCCGCCAAAGGATATATTATTTTCTGGGGTGAAAGTCAGTAGCTAAAATAGAAATACAGTAAATCTGGTGTTCCAGCTGTGGCTGGACAATTTCCCTAGTGTCCGTCAAAGGATATATTATTTTCTGGGGTGAAAGTCAGTAGCTAAAATAGAAATACAGTAAATCTGGTGTTCCAGCTGTGACTGGACAAGTTTAATAGTGTCCGGCAAATGATTTATTATTTTCTGGGGTGAAATTCAGCTGCCAAAATAGAAATAGAGTAAATCTGGTGTCCCAGCAGTGGCTGGAAAAGTTTAATAGTGTCCGGCAAAGGATAGATAATTTTCTGGGGTGAAATTCAATTTCCAAAATAGCGAAACTGCAAAATCTGGTGTCCCAGCAGTGGCTGGCCAAGTTTAATAGTGTCCGTGATAGAATATATTATTTTCTGGGGTGAAATTCAGTTGCAAAATAGAAATACCGTAAATCTGGTGTTCCAGCTGTGACTGGACAAGTTTAATAGTGTCCGGCAAAGGATTTATTATTGTCTGGGGTGAAATTCAGTTGCCAAAATAGAAATACAGTAAATCTGGCGTTCCAGCTGTGACTGAACAAGTTTAATAGTGTCCGGCAAAGGATAGATTTTGTTCTGGGGTGAAATTTAATTGCCAAAATAGCAATACCCTGAATCTGGTGTTCCAGCTGTGACTGGACAATTTCCTAGTGTCCGTCAAAGGATATATTATTTTCTGGGGTAAAAGTCAGTAGCTAAAATAGAAATACAGTAAATCTGGTGTTCCAGCTGTGGCTGGACAATTTCCCTAGTGTCCGCCAAAGGATATATTATTTTCTGGGGTGAAAGTCAGTAGCTAAAATAGAAATACAGTAAATCTGGTGTTCCAGCTGTGGCTGGAAAAGTTTAATAGTGTCCGGCAAAGGATATATTTTGTTCTGGGGTGAAATTCAATTGCCAAAATAGCAATACCAGTAAATCTGGTGTCCTAGCAGTGGCTGGCCAAGTTTAATAGTGTCCGGCAAAGGATATATTATTGTTCTGGGGTGAAATTCAGTTGCAAAAATAGAAATACCGTAAATCTGGTGTTCCAGCTGTGACTGGACAAGTTTAATAGTGTCCGGCAAATGATTTATTATTTTCTGGGGTGAAATTCAGCTGCCAAAATAGAAATAGAGTAAATCTGGTGTCCCAGCAGTGGCTGGAAAAGTTTAATAGTGTCCGGCAAAGGATAGATAATTTTCTGGGGTGAAATTCACTTCCAAAATAGCGAAACTGTAAATCTGGTGTCCCAGCAGTGGCTGGCCAAGTTTAATAGTGTCCGTGATAGAATATATTATTTTCTGGGGTGAAATTCAGTTGCAAAATAGAAATACTCAGTAAATCTGGTGTTCCAGCTGTGACTGGACAAGTTTAATAGTGTCCGCAAAGGATTTATTATTGTCTGGGGTGAAATTCAGTTGCCAAAATAGAAATACAGTAAATCTGGCTGCTCCAGCTGTGACTGAACAAGTTTAATAGTGTCCGGCAAAGGATAGATTTTGTTCTGGGGTGAAATTTAATTGCCAAAATAGCAATACCCTGAATCTGGTGTTCCAGCTGTGACTGGACAATTTCCTAGTGTCCGTCAAAGGATATATTATTTTCTGGGGTAAAAGTCAGTAGCTAAAATAGAAATACAGTAAATCTGGTGTTCCAGCTGTGGCTGGACAATTTCCTAGTGTCCGTCAAAGGATATATTATTTTCTGGGGTGAAAGTCAGTAGCTAAAATAGAAATACAGTAAATCTGGTGTTCCAGCTGTGGCTGGAAAAGTTTAATAGTGTCCGGCAAAGGATATATTATTGTTCTGGGGTGAAATTCAGTTGCCAAAATAGCAATACCAGTAAATCTGGTGTCCCAGCAGTGGCTGGACAAGTTTAATAGTGTCCGGCAAAGGATATATTATTGTTCTGGGGTGAAATTCAGTTGCAAAATAGAAATACCGTAAATCTGGTGTTCCAGCTGTGACTGGACAAGTTTAATAGTGTCCGGCAAATGATATATTATTTTCTGGGGTGAAATTCAGTTGCCAAAATAGAAATAGAGTAAATCTGGTGTCCCAGCAGTGGCTGGAAAAGTTTAATAGTGTCCGCAAAGGATAGATAATTTTCTGGGGTGAAATTCACTTCCAAAATAGCAAAACTGTAAATCTGGTGTCCCAGCAGTGGCTGGCCAAGTTTAATAGTGTCCGTGATAGAATATATTATTTTCTGGGGTGAAATTCAGTTGCAAAATAGAAATACCGTAAATCTGGTGTTCCAGCTGTGACTGACAAGTTTAATAGTGTCCGCAAAGGATTTATTATTGTCTGGGGTGAAATTCAGCTGCCAAAATAGAAATACAGTAAATCTGGTGCTCCAGCTGTGACTGGACAAGTTTAATAGTGTCCGTCAAAGGATAGATTTTGTTCTGGGGTGAAATTCAATTGCCAAAATAGCAATACTGCTGAATCTGGTGTTCCAGCTGTGACTGGACAATTTCCTAGTGTCCGTCAAAGGATATATTATTTTCTGGGGTAAAAGTCAGTAGCTAAAATAGAAATACAGTAAATCTGGTGTTCCAGCTGTGGCTGGACAATTTCCCTAGTGTCCGTCAAAGGATATATTATTTTCTGGGGTGAAAGTCAGTAGCTAAAATAGAAATACAGTAAATCTGGTGTTCCAGCTGTGACTGGACAAGTTTAATAGTGTCCGGCAAATGATTTATTATTTTCTGGGGTGAAATTCAGTTGCCAAAATAGAAATAGAGTAAATCTGGTGTCCCAGCAGTGGCTGGAAAAGTTTAATAGTGTCCGGCAAAGGATAGATAATTTTCTGGGGTGAAATTCAATTTCCAAAATAGCGAAACTGTAAATCTGGTGTCCCAGCAGTGGCTGGCCAAGTTTAATAGTGTCCGTGATAGAATATATTATTTTCTGGGGTGAAATTCAGTTGCAAAATAGAAATACCAGTAAATCTGGTGTTCCAGCTGTGACTGGACAAGTTTAATAGTGTCCGGCAAAGGATTTATTATTGTCTGGGGTGAAATTCAGTTGCCAAAATAGAAATACAGTAAATCTGGCGTTCCAGCTGTGACTGAACAAGTTTAATAGTGTCCGTCAAAGGATAGATTTTGTTCTGGGGTGAAATTTAATTGCCAAAATAGCAATACCCTCTATCTGGTGTTCCAGCTGTGACTGGACAATTTCCCTAGTGTCCGTCAAAGGATATATTATTTTCTGGGGTGAAAGTCAGTAGCTAAAATAGAAATACAGTAAATCTGGTGTTCCAGCTGTGGCTGGACAATTTCCTAGTGTCCGTCAAAGGATATATTATTTTCTGGGGTGAAAGTCAGTAGCCAAAATAGAAATACAGTAAATCTGGTGTTCCAGCTGTGGCTGGAAAGTTTAATAGTGTCCGGCAAAGGATATATTTTGTTCTGGGGTGAAATTCAATTGCCAAAATAGCAATACCCTGAATCTGGTGTTCCAGCTGTGACTGGACAATTTCCTTAGTGTCCGTCAAAGGATATATTATTTTCTGGGGTGAAATACAGTTGCAAAAATAGAAATATAGTAAATCTGGTGTTCCAGCTGTGACTGGACAAGTTTAATAGTATCCGTCAAAGGATAGATTTTGTTCTAGGGTGAAATTCACTTGCCAATATAGCAATACCCTGAATCTTGTGTTCCAGCTGTTGCAGGCCAATTGTTAATCTGTCCGTAAAAGGGTAAATTACACTCAGCGTGCATCTTCAAGTATATTTCTTTCTGTAAAGGGTATATTACAAAAGTGTTACAGTACAATTGCTGAAAGCATAATCCTCTAAATCTGCACGCACTATTGTGCATCTCATAGTGTATTTCTGTCCGTAAAGGGTATATTACAATCAAGGTGTATATACAAGTGCTGAGAGGGTCATCCTCAATAACTTCACACGCTACCGTGCATCTCCAACTGTATTTCTGTCCGTTAAAGGGTATATTACACAAAGTGTTAAAATACAACTGTTGAAGGCATAATCCTACATATTTTTTCACACGCTACTGTGTATCTCCAAGTGTAAATCTGTCCACAAAAGGATACCTTTCATCCAGGGCCTAAATACTAGGCCTACAATTGATATTCCCCTAAATCAGTGGTTAATGCTGTGGCTGGATTAGTGTAATACGGTACATAAATAAATAGGCAGATAGTGTTAGGTGCCTGTAAAAAAAGGCCTGAATTGGAAATCAATACATTGGACCAAATATTTTTTTTCTTCTGTGGTGCTAGGTGAACGGTAACAATGAGGAAAACATCTAGTAAGGGACGCGGACGCGGTCATAGTGGTGTTAGTGGACCCTCTGGTGCTGGGAGAGGACATGGCCATTCTGCCACAGCCACACGTCCTAGTGAACCAACTACCTCAGGTTCCAGTACCCGTCAGAATTTACAGCGATATTTGGTGGGGCCAAATGCTGTTCTAAGGATGGTAATGCCTGAGCAGGTATAGGCGCTAGTCAATTGGGTGGCCGACAGTGGATCCAGCACGTTCACAACATTATCTCCCACCCAGTCTTCTGCAGAAAGCGCACAGGTGGCGCCTGAAAACCAAGCCCACCAGTCTGTCACATCACCCCCATGCATATCAGGGAAACTGTCTGAGCCTCAAGTTATGCAGCAGTCTCTTCTGCTGTTTGAAGACTCTGCTGGCAGGGCTTCCCGAGGGAATCCACCTAGCCCTTCCCCAGTGGTGGAAGACATAGAATGCACTGATGCACAACCACTGATGTTTCCTGATGATGAGGACATGGGAATACCACCTCATCGGAATCCACACGTCTCTGATAATGACGAAACACAGGTGCCAACTGCTGCGTCTTTTTGCAGTGTGCAGACCGAACAGGAGGACAGGGAGTAAGACTGTGTGGAAGACAATGCAGGGGACGATGAGGTCCTAGACCCCACATGGAATGAAGGTCGTGCCACTGACTTTCATAGTTCATAGGAAGAGGCAGTGGTTAGACCGAGCCAACAGCGTAGCAAAAGAGGGAGCAGGGGGCATGGCACTTCTTTAAACAATGTGCTGACGTCAAGACCCGAGTGGTTTGCACGCTGTGCCATCAGAGCCTGAAGCGAGGCATTAACGTTCTGACCCTTAGCACAACCTGCATGACCAGGCATCTACATGCTAGGCATGAACTGCAGTGGAGTAAACACCTTAAAAGCAAGGAACTCACTCTGGCTCCCCCTGCTCCCTCTTCTGCTGCTGCCTCGGCCTCTTCCTCCGCCTCTGGAGGAATGTTGGCAGCTGCCGCCCACCAAACAGAAGATGTGCCACCGACACCACCACCTGCGTCACCAAGCATCTCCACCATGTCACGCGGCAGCGTTCAGCTCTCCATCTACGAGAAAGCGTAAATTCCCACGTAGCCACCCTCGAGCCCTGGGCCTGAATGCCAGCATTTCTAAACTACTGGTCTTTGAAATGCTGTCATTCAGGCTGGTGGACACAGACAGCTTCAACAGCTGATGGCGGTGGCTGTTCCACAGTATTTTGTTTCCAGCCGCCACTACTTCTCCAAGACAGCCGTGCCTTCCCTGCACAACCAAGTATCCGATAAAATCAAGTGCGCACTGCGCAACGCCATCTGAGGCAAGGTCCACCTAACCACAGATACATGGACCAGTAAGCACGGCCAGGGACGCTATATCTCCCTAACTGCAGGGGTAAATGTAGTGGCGGCTGGGCCCCAGGTGGAGAGTTCTTTGGCGCACGTCCTTCCGCCGCCAAGGATCGCAGGGCATCATTCTTTACCTCCTGTAGCCTCCTCCTCCTACTCGGCTTCCTCCTCCTCTGCTTCCACCTGCTCATCCAGTCAGCCACACACCTTCACCACCAACTTCAGCACAGCCCGGGGAAAACATCAGCAGGCCGTTCTGAAACTCATATGTTTGGGGGACAGGCCCCACACCGCGCAGGAGTTGTGGTGGGGTATTGAACAGCAGACCAACCAGTGGTTTCTGCCAGTGGGCCTCAAGCCCAGCCTGGTGGTGTGCGATAATGGGCGAAATCTCGTCGCAGCTCTGGGACTAGCCGGTTTGACGCACATCTCTTGCCTGGCGCATGTGCTGAAATTGGTGGTGCAGAAGTTCATTCACAACTACCCCGGCATGTCAGAGCTGCTGCAAAAAGTGCGGGCCGCCTGTGTGCGCTTCCGGTGTTCACATCCTGCCGCTGCTTGCCTGTCTGCGCTAGAGCGTAACTTCGGCCTTCCCGCTTACCGCCTCATATGCGACGTGCCCACCAGGTGGAACTCCACCTTGCACATGCTGGAGAGACTGTGCGAGCAGCAGCAGGCCATAGTGGAGCTTCAGCTGCAGCACGCACGGGTCAGTCGCACTGTGGAACAGCACCACTTCACCACCAATGACTGGGCCTCCATGCAAGACCTGTGTGCCCTGTTGCGCTGTTTCGAGTACTCCAACAACATGGCCAGTGGCGCACGTTAGCGGATATTGACTTTTTTTTTTACTCACAAAGTCTCCTTTCCGCTTACTTGTGACAAAAAGTTAAATCTTTCATGGACTCAATATGTTCCTCAACGAATACCTTGGGGTGTCTTCTTTCCAAAATAGGGTCACATGTGAGGTGTTTGTACTGCTCTGGCATTTGAGGGTCTCCGCAATCATTACATGTATGGCCAGCATTAGGAGTTTCTGCTATTCTCCTTATATTGAGCATACGGGTAATGAGATTTTTTTTTTCTGTTCAGCGTCTGGGCTGAAAAAAAAATGAACGGCACAGATTTCTTCATTCGCATAGATCAATGTGGATGAAAAAATTTCTTTCTCTGATCGCTAATAAAGATCCAAAAAGCTCAAAAGTGATCTTTATAGAGCTACAGTGATTCTATCGGTGTTTGTGCAGTGATCAGAAAAAAAAATTCTGACACTGCGGTGGGGCGGACTGAACGCAAGTGTTCGCACAAGATCAGGCCTGATCGGGCAAACACTGCATTTTTTGTAGAGCCTAAGGTGACCATAATGTACTGATATAGATCTGATTGCGATCAGTCTTGATCACTTACAGATACTATATAGTACTAGTGCTGATTAGTGACAGCGATAACGCTAATCAGCAACTAATCAGTGACTGCGGTGCGGTGGGCGCTAACTACCTAACAAGTAGCTAACTAACTGGCGGTGATAAGGGACCCTTAGGCTCTATTCACACGTCCGGAATTCTGTTCCGCATTTTGCGGACCCGTTTATTTCTATGGGGACAGACTTTGTCCCGCTCGGATCCGGAATTGCGGATCTGCACTTCCGGGTCCGCACTTCCGTTCCGCAAAAATATAGAACATATCCTATTCTTGTCCGCAACTGCGGACAAGAAAAGGCATTTTCTATATAGTTCTGGCAATGTGCGGATCCACAAAATGCAGAAAGCACATTGCCAGTGTCCGTGTTTTGCAGATTCGCGGATCTGCAAAACACATATGGACGTCTGAATAGAGCCTTACAGGGGGGTGATCAATGACAGGGGGTGATCAGGGAGTCTATATGGGGTGATAAGGGGTTAATAAGTGACCGGGGGGGGGGGGGAATGGAGTGTGGTGCTTGGTGCTACTTACAGAGCTGCCTGTGTCCTCTGGTGGTCAATCCAAGTAAATAGGACCACCAGAGGACCAGGTAGCAGGTATATCAGACGCTGTTAACAAAACAGCGTCTGATATACCTATTTGATGCGATTTATTTTACATCTACAGCCTGTCAGCGAATGATCATCGCTGGCAGGCTGTAGTATAACTTCACAGCCGCACGTCGCTGTGAACGCGTGCATGAGGTCTCGCGTTGACAGGAAGTCTCGCGTCTTACGAGATAACGCATAGATGCGTCAACGAGGAAGAACCTGGCCGCCTGCAGGACGCATCCCTGCGTTAGGCAGTTGGGAAGCGGTTAAATAATTAAGAGTATTCTAAATCAGTAATGAGTCATTACTGATTTAGAAGTTTCTTCATTATTTAATATAGTTTATCTTATGCGAAAAATCTTCAATTAAATATGCGCGTAAATCGAATCACATAAGTGCGTTAAGCAACTTTCCTATTGGGTTTGCGAGTGTTTTAGAATATTCGCATTACAAGAATTTTACATTGCCGATTTTTCACAATCAATTGAATAATCTTGAATACGAATATTCACGAATATATGACGAATATTCTAACGAATATTCGCAAGATATTGCGAATTTGAATATTGCCCCTGCCGCTTATCCTTATTTACGTCAAAGCAGCTTTTACAGTGATTCACATTTGTTCCCAGAAGTTGCATAAGGAATAGTTCTGTATAACAATTGCATGATTTTCCTATTTTATGACGTAAAGGCATGATTTTATGAAAGACACGGAGGCAACTATTGCTTAACCTTTCTTTACTGTCCACCAATAGCAGCATTAGAAGGATAACCATAGCAACGGGCCCCTCCCCATGACGCCACTCCAGTACATATAGTATATCTCTCCCTAGCACCTTCCTGTGGAGGGTGAAAATAGAACTCTCTAAATGTGGAAACTCGGGACCAATCTGCCAGCCTCATGATGTCTTCCAGCCATGCTGTCACAGGTATATGCGAGCAACAGGAGTACTATCAGTGCACAAGCTACTGAGAGGACCCAAACTAGGGGAGCATAAAAGGTAACCCCTGTCAGACCCTAAGAGCTCTCCCTGCGCTGCTATCCACATGCCCAGACCCTGATGGTCGGTCGAGGCATGCCCGCGTACCTAAGGCTGAGTGACACCTGAAACCCCTATGATAATGGGGGGGGGCACGGCCACCGGCTCCCTGCTCAGTATACGGACGGAACCGGGGTCGCCTTGGATCCAGTCAGCAAATAAACAAAAACCAACTAAGTTTTTATACCAATAAGAGGGGGGGACATGAAACATAAGACTCTGTTAAGGGAAGCCTTTTGGCTTTTCAAACTGAATACCAGGTTACCTCTAGGCATGAATTATAAGAAAGAATTTTTGCACTTTTTTTAACTAATCATTCCATGTAATAGAACAAAGTACTATGCGCTATATTCTTACTTTGGTTTTATATTCTTGTTGCACAGTAGTGGTCTTATTATGACGCACTGCTTATTTTGACAAATTGGACACTGTTCAGACTAGATTTTGATGCAGTTTTTTCTATGTCTACATATATTATGCAACTATTTTTTCTAGTGTGCTAGTCAGACACTTGCCAGTTACACTTTCAGTGTAAATAGATCATTGTTTGTTTGTAATGTTGTTTTTAACTAAGAATATGTTAAGTTGGTGATAAAATTTATCCAAGCAATGTTCACCAGTGCTTCTGCAATCAGGTGTAAATTGAAACACCTGATGTTTCCTTTACTTGGAGGTAGGTTTCCTCCCCACTACACAGTATTTATTTGCTAAGATTGCAGATACACTGGAGGTCATGAGTAAGAGCGGTAACGCTCGAAACGCGTAGACCGCTGCACAGGTGTAATTATGCTGGAAAAACTTATCCTTGTATGTTGATTACGTCCACCGAAAATAAAGGATGCCAAGGCTTTTAAACTGAATTTACTGGAGTGCTGGAATCTTTCTTTTTCTGCTACTTCCAAGGATCTCCTGGATCCATCCGTGCACCCTGGGAGAAGGACATTCATGTGCAGGTGAGCTGGACAACCACACTTCTTCTTGTTACTATAAGGCTCTCAGTCCGTGCACCACACCTGCTGTCTCCCAAGCCTATATCCTCGGTGTGCATACAAGTATTTCATTGTTTAAGTTTTTCCAGCTATTTGTCAAGTGTCTGGACACACATGGCGGCTTCTTCCATCTCAGACCGCAGATCTAAAGCTGCAAAGGTTTTCTCTGAACAAGATTCATTGTTGCAAAATTCACTAGACCTGGAGACAAAAATGCACAATCTTGAAAAAATGTTACTTCAGGAAATACGTGTGTGGTGGGATCATACTACATTGACGAACTATTTAGAGAAACAAATGATTCCCAGAGGACTACGCCTCAAAAAAATACCCACCACTGTTTTTTCTGAACCATTCATTCAGGGATGGAACGATATTCTAACTAACTGTTCCTTTAAACTGATGGCTCACATCATAGAATATGAACAAGCCAAATTAACTACCCTGCAAAAGGAAATAGAAGTCTTCAAACTGGACCTCAAGCCTTATGAAAACATGGAATTTTATCTAACTACCCATGCCAAAATGACATAGAAATACAGTAAATCTGGTGTTCCAGCTGTGGCTGGACAATTTCCCTAGTGTCCGTCAAAGGATATATTATTTTCTGGGGTGAAAGTCAGTAGCTAAAATAGAAATACAGTAAATCTGGTGTTCCAGCTGTGACTGGACAAGTTTAATAGTGTCCGGCAAATGATTTATTATTTTCTGGGGTGAAATTCAGTTGCCAAAATAGAAATAGAGTAAATCTGGTGTCCCAGCAGTGGCTGGAAAAGTTTAATAGTGTCCGGCAAAGGATAGATAATTTTCTGGGGTGAAATTCAATTTCAAAATAGCGAAACTGTAAATCTGGTGTCCCAGCAGTGGCTGGCCAAGTTTAATAGTGTCCGTGATAGAATATATTATTTTCTGGGGTGAAATTCAGTTGCAAAAATAGAAATACCGTAAATCTGGTGTTCCAGCTGTGACTGGACAAGTTTAATAGTGTCCGGCAAAGGATTTATTATTGTCTGGGGTGAAATTCAGTTGCCAAAATAGAAATACAGTAAATCTGGCGTTCCAGCTGTGACTGAACAAGTTTAATAGTGTCCGGCAAAGGATAGATTTTGTTCTGGGGTGAAATTTAATTGCCAAAATAGCAATACCCTCTATCTGGTGTTCCAGCTGTGACTGGACAATTTCCCTAGTGTCCGTCAAAGGATATATTATTTTCTGGGGTAAAAGTCAGTAGCTAAAATAGAAATACAGTAAATCTGGTGTTCCAGCTGTGGCTGGACAATTTCCCTAGTGTCCGTCAAAGGATATATTATTTTCTGGGGTGAAAGTCAGTAGCTAAAATAGAAATACAGTAAATCTGGTGTTCCAGCTGTGGCTGGAAAAGTTTAATAGTGTCCGGCAAAGGATATATTTTGTTCTGGGGTGAAATTCAATTGCCAAAATAGCAATACCCTGAATCTGGTGTTCCAGCTGTGACTGGACAATTTCCTTAGTGTCCGTCAAAGGAAATATTATTTTCTGGGGTGAAATACAGTTGCAAAAATAGAAATATAGTAAATCTGGTGTTCCAGCTGTGACTGGACAAGTTTAATAGTATCCGTCAAAGGATAGATTTTGTTCTAGGTTGAAATTCACTTGCCAATATAGCAATACCCTGAATCTTGTGTTCCAGCTGTTGCAGGCCAATTGTTAATCTGTCCGTAAAAGGGTAAATTACACTCAGCGTGCATCTTCAAGTATATTTCTTTCTGTAAAAGGGTATATTACAAAAAGTGTTACAGTACAATTGCTGAAAGCATAATCCTCTAAATCTGCACGCACTATTGTGCATCTCATAGTGTATTTCTGTCTGTAAAAGGGTATATTACAATCAAGGTGTATATACAAGTGCTGAAAGGGTCATCCTCAATAACTTCACACGCTACCGTGCATCTCCAACTGTATTTCTGTCCGTTAAAGGGTATATTACACAAAGTGTTAAAATACAACTGTTGAAGGCATAATCCTACATATTTTTTCACACGCTACTGTGTATCTCCAAGTGTAAATCTGTCCACAAAAGGATACCTTTCATCCAGGGCCTAAATACTAGGCCTACAATTGATATTCCCCTAAATCAGTGGTTAATGCTGTGGCTGGATTAGTGTAATACGGTACATAAATAAATAGGCAGATAGTGTTAGGTGCCTGTAAAAAAAGGCCTGAATTGGAAATCAATACATTGGACCAAATATTTTTTTTCTTCTGTGGTGCTAGGTGAACGGTAACAATGAGGAAAACATCTAGTAAGGGACGCGGACGCGGTCATAGTGGTGTTAGTGGACCCTCTGGTGCTGGGAGAGGACATGGCCATTCTGCCACAGCCACACGTCCTAGTGAACCAACTACCTCAGGTTCCAGTACCCGTCCAGAATTTACAGCGATATTTGGTGGGGCCAAATGCTGTTCTAAGGATGGTAATGCCTGAGCAGGTATAGGCGCTAGTCAATTGGGTGGCCGACAGTGGATCCAGCACGTTCACAACATTATCTCCCACCCAGTCTTCTGCAGAAAGCGCACAGGTGGCGCCTGAAAACCAAGCCCACCAGTCTGTCACATCACCCCCATGCATATCAGGGAAACTGTCTGAGCCTCAAGTTATGCAGCAGTCTCTTCTGCTGTTTGAAGACTTCTGCTGGCAGGGCTTCCCGAGGAATCCACCTAGCCCTTCCCCAGTGGTGGAAGACATAGAATGCACTGATGCACAACCACTGATGTTTCCTGATGATGAGGACATGGGAATACCACCTCATCGGAATCCACACGTCTCTGATAATGACGAAACACAGGTGCCAACTGCTGCGTCTTTTGCAGTGTGCAGACCGAACAGGAGGACAGGGAGTAAGACTGTGTGGAAGACAATGCAGGGGACGATGAGGTCCTAGACCCCACATGGAATGAAGGTCGTGCCACTGACTTTCATAGTTCATAGGAAGAGGCAGTGGTTAGACCGAGCCAACAGCGTAGCAAAAGAGGGAGCAGGGGGCATGGCACTTCTTTAAACAATGTGCTGACGTCAAGACCCGAGTGGTTTGCACGCTGTGCCATCAGAGCCTGAAGCGAGGCATTAACGTTCTGACCCTTAGCACAACCTGCATGACCAGGCATCTACATGCTAGGCATGAACTGCAGTGGAGTAAACACCTTAAAAGCAAGGAACTCACTCTGGCTCCCCTGCTCCCTCTTCTGCTGCTGCCTCGGCCTCTTCCTCCGCCTCTGGAGGAATGTTGGCAGCTGCCGCCCACCAAACAGAAGATGTGCCACCGACACCACCACCTGCGTCACCAAGCATCTCCACCATGTCACGCGGCAGCGCTCAGCTCTCCATCTACGAGAAAGCGTAAATTCCCACGTAGCCACCCTCGAGCCCTGGGCCTGAATGCCAGCATTTCTAAACTACTGGTCTTTGAAATGCTGTCATTCAGGCTGGTGGACACAGACAGCTTCAACAGCTGATGGCGGTGGCTGTTCCACAGTATTTTGTTTCCAGCCGCCACTACTTCTCCAAGACAGCCGTGCCTTCCCTGCACAACCAAGTATCCGATAAAATCAAGTGCGCACTGCGCAACGCCATCTGAGGCAAGGTCCACCTAACCACAGATACATGGACCAGTAAGCACGGCCAGGGACGCTATATCTCCCTAACTGCAGGGGTAAATGTAGTGGCGGCTGGGCCCCAGGTGGAGAGTTCTTTGGCGCACGTCCTTCCGCCGCCAAGGATCGCAGGGCATCATTCTTTACCTCCTGTAGCCTCCTCCTCCTACTCGGCTTCCTCCTCCTCTGCTTCCACCTGCTCATCCAGTCAGCCACACACCTTCACCACCAACTTCAGCACAGCCCGGGAAAACATCAGCAGGCCGTTCTGAAACTCATATGTTTGGGGGACAGGCCCCACACCGCGCAGGAGTTGTGGTGGGGTATTGAACAGCAGACCAACCAGTGGTTTCTGCCAGTGGGCCTCAAGCCCAGCCTGGTGGTGTGCGATAATGGGCGAAATCTCGTCGCAGCTCTGGGACTAGCCGGTTTGACGCACATCTCTTGCCTGGCGCATGTGCTGAAATTGGTGGTGCAGAAGTTCATTCACAACTACCCCGGCATGTCAGAGCTGCTGCAAAAAGTGCGGGCCGCCTGTGTGCGCTTCCGGTGTTCACATCCTGCCGCTGCTTGCCTGTCTGCGCTAGAGCGTAACTTCGGCCTTCCCGCTTACCGCCTCATATGCGACGTGCCCACCAGGTGGAACTCCACCTTGCACATGCTGGAGAGACTGTGCGAGCAGCAGCAGGCCATAGTGGAGCTTCAGCTGCAGCACGCACGGGTCAGTCGCACTGTGGAACAGCACCACTTCACCACCAATGACTGGGCCTCCATGCAAGACCTGTGTGCCCTGTTGCGCTGTTTCGAGTACTCCAACAACATGGCCAGTGGCGCACGTTAGCGGATATTGACTTTTTTTTTACTCACAAAGTCTCCCTTTCCGCTTACTTGTGACAAAAAGTTAAATCTTTCATGGACTCAATATGTTCCTCAACGAATACCTTGGGGTGTCTTCTTTCCAAAATAGGGTCACATGTGAGGTGTTTGTACTGCTCTGGCATTTGAGGGTCTCCGCAATCATTACATGTATGGCCAGCATTAGGAGTTTCTGCTATTCTCCTTATATTGAGCATACGGGTAATGAGATTTTTTTTTTCTGTTCAGCGTCTGGGCTGAAAAAAAAAATGAACGGCACAGATTTCTTCATTCGCATAGATCAATGTGGATGAAAAAATTTCTTTCTCTGATCGCTAATAAAGATCCAAAAAGCTCAAAAGTGATCTTTATAGAGCTACAGTGATTCTACGGTGTTTGTGCAGTGATCAGAAAAAAAAAAAATTCTGACACTGCGGTGGGGCGGACTGAACGCAAGTGTTCGCACAAGATCAGGCCTGATCGGGCAAACACTGCATTTTTTGTAGAGCCTAAGGTGACCATAATGTACTGATATAGATCTGATTGCGATCAGTCTTGATCACTTACAGATACTATATAGTACTAGTGCTGATTAGTGACAGCGATAACGCTAATCAGCAACTAATCAGTGACTGCGGTGCGGTGGGCGCTAACTACCTAACAAGTAGCTAACTAACTGGCGGTGATAAGGGACCCTTAGGCTCTATTCACACGTCCGGAATTCTGTTCCGCATTTTGCGGACCCGCTTATTTCTATGGGGACAGACTTTGTCCCGCTCGGATCCGAATTGCGGATCTGCACTTCCGAGTCCGCACTTCCGTTCGCAAAAATATAGAACATATCTCTATTCTTGTCCGCAACTGCGGACAAGAAAAGGCATTTTCTATATAGTTCTGGCAATGTGCGGATCCACAAAATGCAGAAAGCACATTGTCAGTGTCCGTGTTTTGCAGATTCGCGGATCTGCAAAACACATATGGACGTCTGAATAGAGCCTTACAGGGGGTGATCAATGACAGGGGTGATCAGGGAGTCTATATGGGGTGATAAGGGTTAATAAGTGACCGGGGGAATGGAGTGTGGTGCTTGGTGCTACTTACAGAAGCTGCCTGTGTCCTCTGGTGGTCAATCCAAGTAAATAGGACCACCAGAGGACCAGGTAGCAGGTATATCAGACGCTGTTAACAAAACAGCGTCTGATATACCTATTTGATGCGATTTATTTTACATCTACAGCCTGTCAGCGAATGATCATCGCTGGCAGGCTGTAGTATAACTTCACAGCCGCACGTCGCTGTGAACGCGTGCATGAGGTCTCGCGTTGACAGGAAGTCTCGCGTCTTACGAGATAACGCATAGATGCGTCAACGAGGAAGAACCTGGCCGCCTGCAGGACGCATCCCTGCGTTAGGCAGTTGGGAAGCGGTTAAATAATTAAGAGTATTCTAAATCAGTAATGAGTCATTACTGATTTAGAAGTTTCTTCATTATTTAATATAGTTTATCTTATGCGAAAAATCTTCAATTAAATATGCGCGTAAATCGAATCACATAAGTGCGTTAAGCAACTTTCCTATTGGGTTTGCGAGTGTTTTAGAATATTCGCATTACAAGAATTTTACATTGCCGATTTTTCACAATCAATTGAATAATCTTGAATACGAATATTCACGAATATATGACGAATATTCTAACGAATATTCGCAAGATATTGCGAATTTGAATATTGCCCCTGCCGCTTATCCTTATTTACGTCAAAGCAGCTTTTACAGTGATTCACATTTGTTCCCAGAAGTTGCATAAGGAATAGTTCTGTATAACAATTGCATGATTTTCCTATTTTATGACGTAAAGGCATGATTTTATGAAAGACACGGAGGCAACTATTGCTTAACCTTTCTTTACTGTCCACCAATAGCAGCATTAGAAGGATAACCATAGCAACGGGCCCCTCCCCATGACGACCCAGTACATATAGTATATCTCTCCCTAGCACCTTCCTGTGGAGGGTGAAAATAGAACTCTCTAAATGTGGAAACTCGGGACCAATCTGCCAGCCTCATGATGTCTTCCAGCCATGCTGTCACAGGTATATGCGAGCAACAGGAGTACTATCAGTGCACAAGCTACTGAGAGGACCCAAACTAGGGGAGCATAAAAGGTAACCCCTGTCAGACCCTAAGAGCTCTCCCTGCGCTGCTATCCACATGCCCAGACCCTGATGGTCGGTCGAGGCATGCCCGCGTACCTAAGGCTGAGTGACACCTGAAACCCCTATGATAATGGGGGGGGGCACGGCCACCGGCTCCCTGCTCAGTATACGGACGGAACCGGGTCGCCTTGGATCCAGTCAGCAAATAAACAAAAACCAACTAAGTTTTTATACCAATAAGAGGGGGACATGAAACATAAGACTCTGTTAAGGGAAGCCTTTTGGCTTTTCAAACTGAATACCAGGTTACCTCTAGGCATGAATTATAAGAAAGAATTTTTGCACTTTTTTAACTAATCATTCCATGTAATAGAACAAAGTACTATGCGCTATATTCTTACTTTGGTTTTATATTCTTGTTGCACAGTAGTGGTCTTATTATGACGCACTGCTTATTTTGACAAATTGGACACTGTTCAGACTAGATTTTGATGCAGTTTTTCTATGTCTACATATATTATGCAACTATTTTTTTCTAGTGTGCTAGTCAGACACTTGCCAGTTACACTTTCAGTGTAAATAGATCATTGTTTGTTTGTAATGTTGTTTTTAACTAAGAATATGTTAAGTTGGTGATAAAATTTATCCAAGCAATGTTCACCAGTGCTTCTGCAATCAGGTGTAAATTGAAACACCTGATGTTTCCTTTACTTGGAGGTAGGTTTCCTCCCCACTACACAGTATTTATTTGCTAAGATTGCAGATACACTGGAGGTCATGAGTAAGAGCGGTAACGCTCGAAACGCGTGAGACCGCTGCACAGGTGTAATTATGCTGGAAAAACTTATCCTTGTATGTTGATTACGTCCACCGAAAATAAAGGATGCCAAGGCTTTTTAAACTGAATTTACTGGAGTGCTGGAATCTTTCTTTTTCTGCTACTTCCAAGGATCTCCTGGATCCATCCGTGCACCCTGGGAGAAGGACATTCATGTGCAGGTGAGCTGGACAACCACACTTCTTCTTGTTACTATAAGGCTCTCAGTCCGTGCACCACACCTGCTGTCTCCCAAGCCTATATCCTCGGTGTGCATACAAGTATTTCATTGTTTAAGTTTTTCCAGCTATTTGTCAAGTGTCTGGACACACATGGCGGCTTCTTCCATCTCAGACCGCAGATCTAAAGCTGCAAAGGTTTTCTCTGAACAAGATTCATTGTTGCAAAATTCACTAGACCTGGAGACAAAAATGCACAATCTTGAAAAAATGTTACTTCAGGAAATACGTGTGTGGTGGGATCATACTACATTGACGAACTATTTAGAGAAACAAATGATTCCCAGAGGACTACGCCTCAAAAAATACCCACCACTGTTTTTTCTGAACCATTCATTCAGGGATGGAACGATATTCTAACTAACTGTTCCTTTAAACTGATGGCTCACATCATAGAATATGAACAAGCCAAATTAACTACCCTGCAAAAGGAAATAGAAGTCTTCAAACTGGACCTCAAGCCTTATGAAAACATGGAATTTTATCTAACTACCCATGCCAAAATGACATAGAAATACAGTAAATCTGGTGTTCCAGCTGTGGCTGGACAATTTCCTAGTGTCCTGGCCAAAGGATATATTATTTTCTGGGGTGAAATTCAGTAGCTAAAATAGAAATACAGTAAATCTGGTGTTCCAGCTGTGACTGGACAAGTTTAATAGTGTCCGGCAAATGATTTATTATTTTCTGGGGTGAAATTCAGTTGCCAAAATAGAAATAGAGTAAATCTGGTGTCCCAGCAGTGGCTGGAAAAGTTTAATAGTGTCCGGCAAAGGATAGATAATTTTCTGGGGTGAAATTCAATTCCAAAATAGCGAAACTGTAAATCTGGTGTCCCAGCAGTGGCTGGCCAAGTTTAATAGTGTCCGTGATAGAATATATTATTTTCTGGGGTGAAATTCAGTTGCAAAATAGAAATACCGTAAATCTGGTGTTCCAGCTGTGACTGGACAAGTTTAATAGTGTCCGGCAAAGGATTTATTATTGTCTGGGGTGAAATTCAGTTGCCAAAATAGAAATACAGTAAATCTGGCGTTCCAGCTGTGACTGAACAAGTTTAATAGTGTCCGGCAAAGGATAGATTTTGTTCTGGGGTGAAATTTAATTGCCAAAATAGCAATACCCTGCAATCTGGTGTTCCAGCTGTGACTGGACAATTTCCTAGTGTCCGTCAAAGGATATATTATTTTCTGGGGTGAAAGTCAGTAGCTAAAAATAGAAATACAGTAAATCTGGTGTTCCAGCTGTGGCTGGACAATTTCCCTAGTGTCCGTCAAAGGATATATTATTTTCTGGGGTGAAAGTCAGTAGCCAAAATAGAAATACAGTAAATCTGGTGTTCCAGCTGTGGCTGGCAAAGTTTAATAGTGTCCGGCAAAGGATATATTTTGTTCTGGGGTGAAATTCAATTGCCAAAATAGCAATACCCTGAATCTGGTGTTCCAGCTGTGACTGGACAAGTTTCCTTAGTGTCCGTCAAAGGATATATTATTTTCTGGGGTGAAATACAGTTGCAAAAATAGAAATACCGTAAATCTGGTGTTCCAGCTGTGACTGGACAAGTTTAATAGTGTCCGTACAAAGGATATATTATTTTCTGAGGTGAAATTCAGTTGCCAAAATAGCAATACCGTAAATCTGGTGTTCCAGCTGTGGCTGGCAAAGTTTAATAGTGTCCGGCAAAGGATAGATTTTGTTCTGGGGTGAAATTCAATTGCCAAAATAGCAATACCCTGAATCTGGTGTTCCAGCTGTTGCTGGCCAAGTTTAATCTGTCCGTAAAAGGTATATTATTTTCTGGGGTGAAATTCAGTTGCCAAAATAGCAATACCGTAAATCTGGTGTCCCAGCTGTGGCTGGCCAAGTTTAATAGTGTCACGGCAAAGGATATATTATTGTTCTGGGGTGAAATTCAGTTGCCAAAATAGCAATACCGTAAATCTGGTGTTCCAGCTGTGACTGAACAAGTTTAATAGTGTCCGGCAAAGGATATATTTTGTTCTGGGGTGAAATTCAGTTGCCAAAATAGCAATACCATGAATCTGGTGTTCCAGCTGTGACTGGACAATTTCATAGTGTCCGATCAAAGGATATATTATTGTTCTGGGGTGAAATTCAGTTGCCAAAATAGCAATACCAGTAAATCTGGTGTTCCAGCTGTGGCTGGACAAGTTTCAATAGTGTCCGTCAAAGGATATATTATTTTCTGGGGTGAAAGTCAATTGCCAAAATAGCAATACCAGTAAATCTGGTGTTCCAGCTGTGGCTGGCCAAGTTTAATAGTGTCCGTCAAAGGATATATTTTGTTCTGGGGTGAAATTCAATTGCCAAAATAGCAATACCATGAATCTGGTGTTCCAGCTGTGGCTGGACAAGTTTCATAGTGTCCGCCAAAGGATATATTTTGTTCTGGGGTGAAATTCAGTTGCCAAAATAGCAATACAGTAAATCTGGTGTTCCAGCTGTAGACTGGACAAGTTTAATAGTATCCGTCAAAGGATAGATTTTGTTCTGGGGTGAAATTCACTTGCCAATATAGCAATACCCTGAATCTGGTGTTCCAGCTGTTGCAGGCCAAGTGTTAATCTGTCCGTAAAGGGTATATTACACTCAGCGTGCATCTCAAGTATATTTCTTTCCGTAAAAGGGTATATTACAAAAAGTGTTACATTACAATTGCTGAAAGCATAATCCTCTAAATCTGCACGCACTATTGTGCATCTCATAGTGTATTTCTGTCCGTAAAGGGTATATTACACTCAAGGTGTATATACAAGTGCTGAGAGGGTCATCCTCAATAACTTCACGCTACCGTGCATCTCCAAGTGTATTTCTGTCCGTTAAAGGGTATATTACACAAAGTGTTAAAATACAATTGCTGAAGGCATAATCCTACATATTTTTCACACGCTACTGTGCATCTCAAGTGTAAATCTGTCCATAAAGGATACCTTTCATCCAGGGCCTAAATACTAGGCCTACAATTGATATTCCCTAAATCAGTGGTTACTGCTGTGCCTGGATTAGTGTAATACGCTACATAAATAAATAGGCAGATAGTGTTAGGTGCCTGTAAAAAAGGCCTGAATTTGAAATCAATACATTGGGCCAAATATTTTTTTCTTATTGTGGTGCTTGGTGAACGGTAACAATGAGGAAAACATCTAGTAAGGGACGCGGGCGCGGTCGTGGTGGTGTTAGTGTACCCTCTGGTGCTGGGAGAGGACGTGGCCATTCTGCCACAGCCACACGTCCTAGTGAACCAACTACCTCAGGTTCCAGTACCCTCCAGAATTTACAGCATAAAATTTATCCAAGCAATGTTCACCAGTGCTTCTGCAATCAGGTGTAAATTGAAACACCTGATGTTTCCTTTACTTGGAGGATAGGTTTCTCCCCACTACACAGTATTTATTTGCTAAGATTGCAGATACACTGGAGGTCATGAGTAAGAGCGGTAACGCTCGAAACGCGTAGACCGCTGCACAGGTGTAATTATGCTGGAAAAACTTATCCTTGTATGTTGATTACGCCCACCGAAAATAAAGGATGCCAAGGCTTTTTAAACTGAATTTACTGGAGTGCTGGAATCTTTCTTTTTCTGCTACTTCCAAGGATCTCCTGGATCCATCCGTGCACCCTGGGAGAAGGACATTCATGTGCAGGTGAGCTGGACAACCACACTTTCTTCTTGTTACTATAAGGCTCTCAGTCCGTGCACCACACCTGCTGTCTCCCAAGCCTATATCCTCGGTGTGCATACAAGTATTTCATTGTTTAAGTTTTTCCAGCTATTTGTCAAGTGTCTGGCACACATGGCGGTTTCTTTCCATCTCAGACCGCAGATCTAAAGCTGCAAAGGTTTTCTCTGAACAAGATTCATTGTTGCAAAATTCACTAGACCTGAGACAAAAATGCACAATCTTGAAAAAATGTTACTTCAGGAAATACGTGTGTGGTGGATCATACTACATTGACGAACTATTTAGAGAAACAAATGATTCCCAGAGGACTACGCCTCAAAAAATACTCCACCACTGTTTTTTCTGAACCATTCATTCAGGGATGGAACGATATTCTAACTAACTGTTCCTTTAAACTGATGGCTCACATCATAGAATATGAACAAGCCAAATTAACTACCCTGCAAAGGAAATAGAAGTCTTCAAACTGGACCTCAAGCCTTATGAAAACATGGAATCTTATCTAACTACCCATGCCAAAATGACAACAACTTTGGAACAAATTGAACAAGAAATTATGGACACTAAACATAAAAATTTCAGCGGGACATCTTTGACTATAAAAATGATCAGGTTTATGAGTGGGGAAGACGTGATTCACAATATAATACCCCCAAATCCATCTTAAAAAGTCTGACAGACACCATGCCAGGCCAATGCGAGTAAGTTTTAACTCTTCGGGCTCAGAGTTGTCACAGGTATCAAGTGATCCAGAGGAATCTGAACAGGAATCAACAAGCCACAAATCGAAGGAAGAGACTACTACTGAGAGACTATCTTATTATAAGAAACCGAAATTTATTAAAGGCAGCAAAATTCAAAACGCCAAGACGGCGAGGGGGCGGAAACATCATAAAAAGCCGCATCATATGTCAACGCGGTACCGTTAAGTAGATAATGTTGACAATAATTGTCTTGATGTAGTGAATTTGTCTAGTGTCCCACTTACCATAGATCAAACAAGTGTTTTAGGTCTAGGGTTGAATTTTTCTCCTGTACAAGACTTTGACCTGTTCTCCACCCTATTAAATATAAATAAATTTGTCAGAGACATTACTATAAAAACATTTTTTGGGTCGGAGGACAAGCCAATGCCTTTAAAATCTGATTCATCTGGTTCCAACGAATTTTTTTGTTTAACATTCTGTGAACAAATGGCTATTTTACAAATGAATGAATTAATGGCTGAATCCATGGATACGGAGAGGGTTGTGGATAAAGGTTTTTTCTCTGTCCGCAACCTCGCTTCTATCCAACCCAGTCTCGTACACCGGGTATGGATATGTTCCAAAACTTGGTAGAAAAACAATTGTTGAATTTACATATTAATCAAAAACTACATTAAAAATAACAACATTACAAAAACATAAAATAGCCCTGGAACAATTAGAACAGAATGACAACCTGGTTATCAAACTGGCAGACAAAGGGGGCGCAGTGGTGGTTATGGACAAACCTGTATATAAACACCAATTGGAGCTTATTTTGTCTGACACATCCACTTATCAAGTATTAAATAAAAATCCAATACATGATTACAAATTGATACATAATGCTCTTGTAGATCAGGGGGAACACATGGGAATTTTTAATTCCTCCCAGATTGCATATTTGAAAGTGGAGAGTCCTATTACTCCCATTATACATGCATTGCCAAAAATCCATAAAGGTTTGGTCCCCCACCACTGCGCCCCATCGTCTCAGGCATAGGTTCTCTTTGTGAGAGATTGGGGCAATGGCTTGATTCTGTGATACAACCTTTGGTAGTGAGAATCCCCGGATATCTCAGAGACACCAGTGAAGTTCTAAGAAATTTCTCCGATAAAATATGGAACAGTAATTACACGTGGATTACTTTAGATGTGGTGTCGCTGTATCCGTCGATTCCTCACCAAGTAGCGATCACTTCCCTTGAGTATCATCTTCACAGATACAGTAAGCATGGTGAAAAAGAAATTGACTATATATTAAAAGTCACCAGATTTTTGCTTACACACAATTATTTTATGTTTGATGGAATATTTTATCTCCAGATTCAAGGAGTTTCAATGGGGCTAAATTCTCCCTCCCTGGCCAACTTGACCATGGCATTTTGGGAAGAAAATATATTTTTTCCACCAACAATTCATTTAAGCTGGGAATAGAGTGGTATGGCAGGTACATCGATGACCTGCTCGTTATCTGGTCAGGCGATGTGCCTGCCATACCCTCATTCCTCAGCTATGTTAATAATAACGCCTACAACTTAAAATTTACATGTCATACCAACGAGAGTACTGTGGATTTTTGGATTTGACACTCAGGGGAATTCCAAACCAAGTTATACACACCAAAACATTCCGTAAACCTACATCAGGCAACACTATACTCAGAGCCAACAGCCACCATCCGATACATGTGATAAAAATCAGTACCTACAGGGGAGTTTATTAGAGCTAAAAGGAATTGCAGCATTGATACAGACTTTCAACATGAATGTAAGTTAATAACGCACCGTCTGGCAAAATAGAGGTTATCCACTCTGGATGATCAACAGAGGTTACTATATAGCCACGAATAAAAATCGCAAAGACCTTCTGTTTGGTAGACGCTGCGTTAAAAATTCCTCTCAACCCACTCTGGTGCTCACATATAGTAGACAGTTTTCATTGATTAGACAAATAATCCTTAATCATTTACCGATACTCCATGAAGATCAAACGGTTAGCAACATTTTAAATAGTGGCTGCAGAATTGTCAGCAAACGTTCGCCAACTATTGCTAACAAAGTTTCACCCTCTTTCTTTTCATACACCCCCAAAACAACAACCACATGGTTGAGTACTAAAGGTTTTTATAAATGTGGCAGCCACCCATGTAAATGTTGCAAACATGTGCTACCCACAAAAACCTTTTGGGATTCTACACACAACACTGAATATAATATTAATTCCTACATAAATTGTAATAGTAGCGGTGTTGTGTATATTATCTCCTGTACAACATGTGACTTGTTATATGTGGGCAGCACCACACGCAAATTTAAAGTCCGTCTTCTAGAACATCTGAATTATATAAAAAGCGAGTCATACACTAACATTTCAGGTGCTGCGAAACACTTTATTAATTTTCATGGCAGAAGCACACAATCCTTCAAGGCTTTTGCCATAGAAAAAGTTTTTATACCAATAAGAGGGGGGGACATGAAACATAAGACTCTGTTAAGGGAAGCCTTTGGCTTTTCAAACTGAATACCAGGTTACCTCTAGGCATGAATTATAAGAAAGAATTTTTGCACTTTTTTTAACTAATCATTCCATGTAATAGAACAAAGTACTATGCGCTATATTCTTACTTTGGTTTTATATTCTTGTTGCACAGTAGTGGTCTTATTATGACGCACTGCTTATTTTGACAAATTGGACACTGTTCAGACTAGATTTTGATGCAGTTTTTTCTATGTCTACATATATTATGCAACTATTTTTTCTAGTGTGCTAGTCAGACACTCTGCCAGTTACACTTTCAGTGTAAATAGATCATTGTTTGTTTGTAATGTTGTTTTTAACTAAGAATATGTTAAGTTGGTGATAAAATTTATCCAAGCAATGTTCACCAGTGCTTCTGCAATCAGGTGTAAATTGAAACACCTGATGTTTCCTTTACTTGGAGGAAGGTTTCCTCCCCCACTACACAGTATTTATTTGCTAAGATTGCAGATACACTGGAGGTCATGAGTAAGAGCGGTAACGCTCGAAACGCGTAGACCGCTGCACAGGTGTAATTATGCTGGAAAAACTTATCCTTGTATGTTGATTACGTCCACCGAAAATAAAGGATGCCAAGGCTTTTTAAACTGAATTTACTGGAGTGCTGGAATCTTTCTTTTTCTGCTACTTCCAAGGATCTCCTGGATCCATCCGTGCACCCTGGGAGAAGGACATTCATGTGCAGGTGAGCTGGACAACCACACTTCTTCTAAAAACCAACAATGTCTGCAAACTTATCTGTAGGGGCTGCAGCAGCAGTGAAGACAGATCCAATCTCAGCAGACAATATCCGATGTTGCTTGCTTCAGCAAAACAGACGTCCAGTGTATAGAGACCACAGCAGTGTAGATACTCCAGCGGCTGACACAACTCAAGATGAGAAATATTCCCTGCAAGGTGAAACAGGAAGAGGGGTGATTTAAAAGAAGAGGAATCAATCAGAGAAGGAACAGCTGGGAAGAGGGAAGGAGTGAAATGAAAGTAAAGACCTCATCACAGGGGCGGAGAAACAGAGCTGTGAGAACTCCTCAAAACTCTGGTAGTGACAGTACCCTCCTCTACGGGTGGACTCGGACACCCAGGACCCACCTTCTCAGGATGAGCCCTATGAAAGCCCTGATGAGGCGGATGTGGCTTTAATGTCCGACACCGGAACCCACATCCTCTCCTCAGGACCTTAACCCTCCCAATGAACGAGGTACTGAAGAGAACCGCAGACAATGCGAGAGTCCACAATTCTGAAAACCTCAAACTCCAGACTGCAATCAACCAAAATTGGAGGAGGAGGCAAAGGGGAGGGTATCGTGGGCTGGACATATGGTTTTAAGAGAGACCTGTGAAAAACATTATGTATCTTCCAAACCTGTGGAAGATCAAGACGGAAGGCAACAGGATTGACGATGAATAAGATCTTATAAGGCCCAATAAACTTAGAACCCAACTTCCAGGAGGGAACCTTCAGTTTAATATTTCTTGTAAACAACCACACCAGATCGCCCACATTCAAGTCCGGACCAGACACACGTCTCATATCAGCCACACGCTTATATTTCTCACTCATCTTTCTTAGATTACTCTGAATCTTTTGCCAAATAGTAGACAAAGAGGAGGAAAATCTCTCCTCCTCAGGCAAACCAGAAGGGCCCCCTCCCGAGAATGTCCCAAACTGCGGATGAAACCCATATGCACCAAAGAATGGTGACTTATCAGAAGAGTCATGACGACGGTTATTCAAGGCAAACTCAGCAAGAGACAGAAACGAACACCAATCCTCCCGATTCTCTGCCACAAAACAGCGCAAATATGTCTCCAGATTCTGATTGACGCGTTCAGTCTGTCCATTCGACTGCGGGTGAAAAGCAGAAGAGAAGGACAGCCGAACCCTCAGGGGAGAACAGAAAGTCCTCCAGAATCTGGACACAAACTGCGTGCCTCTTTCGGAAACAATGTCAGAAGGGATGCCATGCAATTTAACAATGTGGTCAATAGTGATGTCGCGAACATAAAATTTTCCGTTCGCGAACAGCGAACGCGAACTTCCGCAAATGTTTGCGAACGGGCGAACCGGGAGAACCGCCATAGACTTCAATTGGCAGGCGAATTTTAAAACCCACAGGGACTCTTTCTGGCCACAATAGTGATGGGAAAGTTGTTTCAAGGGGTCTAACACCTGGACTGTGGCATGCCGGATGGGGATCTATGGCAAAACTCCCATGGAAAATTACGTAGTGGACGCAGAGTCGGGTTTTAATCCATAAAGGGCATAAATCTTCCTAAATTGTTTGGAATAACATGCTTTAAAACATCCAGTGTGTGTATACGATCAGGTATGATGTTGTATCGATCAGGTAGTCTAAGGGTTACGCCCAATTTACAGATATTGACAGACCAAACTCCCCTTTTAATGCACCGCAAACAGTTCATTTGCACAACCGCAAACTCCCCATTTGCACAAGGTTAGATACCAAGCTAGCCACGTCCCGGTGATGTCATTGAAGGTTTCTTCCTCCACCCAGCCACGTACAACACCAAGGGTCCCCAAAAGGTGAATTGAATTGATTTTTCGAACGGGAAACTCTGGCTTCCTCCCCTTTATTTTTATCCACGGTCACTGCGTCTGCGCCGTGCAATTTACTGTCACACCCGATATGAGTGGTATTTTCTGTAGTACTATTCTCATCAGTTTAATCCCTCTAACGTCCCCGACTCCCCAATCTGGGGGCCATTTATTGAATAGATTTTTCGAACGGGGAGATGGTTAAAAAAACGCTGGCTCCCTACACTCTGTTTTAATCCACGGTGACTGCGTCTGCGCCGTGCAATTTACTGTCACACCCAATATGAGTGGTATTTTCTGTAGTACTATTCTCATCGGTTTAATCCCTCTAACGTCCCCAATCTGGGGGCCATTTATTGAATAGATTTTTCGAACGGGGAGATGGTTAAAAAAACGCTGGCTCCCTCCACTCTGCTTTAAACCACGGTGACTGCGTCTGCGCCGTGCAATTTACTGTCACACCTGATATGAGTGGTATTTTCTGTAGTACTATTCTCATCAGTTTAATCCCTCTAATGTCTCCAATCTGGGGGCAATTTATTGAATAGATTTTTCGAACAGGGAGATGGTTAAAAAAACGCTGGCTCCCTCCACTCTGTTTTAATCCACGGTCACTGCGTCTGCGCCGTGCAATTTACTGTCACACCCGATATGAGTGGTATTTTCTGTAGTACTATTCTCATCAGTTTAATCCCTATTACGTCCCATTGCCTTTTGTGAAAAAAAATGTAGGCCGGGTACCTTCGACTGCCTTCACAGTGACAGACCAAACTCTCATACACCAAACTGAATTGATTTGAGGATCCGGGAGATGGAAAAAGCAGCTTAGTCGGTCCTCTTACTCCCAAATTGGGGCACTGCGCGTGCACAGAGCAATATGCTGTGACACCCTATATGAGTGGTGTCTTAACTAGTACTATTCCTATCAGTTTAATCCCTGTTACGTACCCTATCCGGTCGAATTGATTAACCATTGTCGAATTAGCGAACCATTACGACATCATGAAATAATTTAGTTCTGAGCTCTGTACTTGCTTTGTATTGGAATTGATGGGGATTTTTTTAATTGTCTGCATCATTTCTAATAAACTATTAAGAGACTTTATTATGATTTTTTATTTTATGTATTAAAAACCCATACAACATATAAAAAAAAAGGTAAATTAATGTTTTTTCTATGAAATATTATCCAGCCGTCCGATCGCTTTTGGTCTCACCATAATGAAGCAACGGCCTTATCATCTGGGGTGTGGCAACATTGCCACCACACTCATAGAGGTGATGATTGCTTCATTGTGATACGCAAGCCCCTTCACCACAACAAGGTAACGATCACAAAGGGGAATTGACACTTGTATGTGCCTTTTTTTTTTTTTGGTTTGTTTTTGCAGCCACAGTGCTGCACCATAGGACAGAAAAATTAGGCATGTACACATGCCTGAAAAATAATGGCATTGTTGCAGCCGCTATTGTAGCAGCGGCCGGAAAAATTGATGTTTTCCAGGCAGAAAAGTGACTAAAACATTGCGGCTTAAACCCTAGTTGGTGGTGGAGAATTCACGAAAGTCATCCGGTATGCAGACATTAAAAACAGCAGCGTGGGGACCATTTTGAGGCCAAGGCATGTAATCAGGCCTTTTGTTAGTCAAACGTTTCCCCCACTGTCAGTCCCTTCGGGATCCATGCCTCATTCATCTTTATGAAGGTGAGGTAATCAACACTTTTTGACCGAGGCGACTTCTCTTGTCAGTGACAATGCCTCCTGCTGCACTGAAGGTCCTTTCTGACAGGACACTTGAAGCAGGGCAGGCCAGAAGTTCTATCGCGAACTGGGATAGCTCAGACCACAGGTCAAGCCTGCACACCCAGTAGTGAAGGGGTTCATTGCTCCTCAGAGTGTCGATATCTGCTGTTAAGGCGAGGTAGTCTGCTACCTGTCGGTCGAGTCGTTCTCTAAGGCTGGATCCCGAAGGGCTGTGGCGATGAGTAGGACTGAAAAAGCTCCGCATGTCCTCCATCAACAACACATCTGTAAATCGCCCAGTCCTTGCCGTCGTGGTAGGAGGAGGATTACACTCACCTCTTCCCCTGTTAGATTCCCGCTGTGCTGTGACATCCCCTTATAAGCTGTGTAAAGCATATTTTTTAGTTTAGTTTTGAACTGCTGCATCCTTTCCGACTTTTGGTAATTTGGTAACATTTCTGCCACTTTCTGATTATACCGGGGGTCTAGTAGCGTGGCCACCCAGTACAAATCGTTCTCCTTCATCCTTTTATACGTGGGTCCTCAACAGACATGACAGCATGAAAGACCCCATTTGAACAAGGTTGGATGCAGAGCTACTCATTTCCCGCTCCTTGTCCTCACTGATGTCATTGACGGTCTGTTCTTCCCCCAGCCACGTACAACACCATGGGTCCCAGATAGGTGACAACAACGAGCACCCTGGGGTGCCTGCTGTGGTTGGTCTTCCTCCTCCTCAAAGCCGCCACATTCCTCCTCTGACTCCTCTTCCTCATACTCCTCTTCCAGCGTTGCTGCAGGTCCGGCAAGCGATGATGACAAGGCTGTTTCTGGTGGTGATGGTGACCACAACTCTTCCTCTTCACGCTCATCCTCTTCATCTACAGCCTGATCCAGAACTCTTCGCAGGGCACGCTCCAGGAAGAAAACAAATGGGATGAGGTCGCTGATGGTGCCTTCGGTGCGACTGACTAGGTTTGTCACCTCCTCAAAAGGACGCATGAGCCTACAGGCATTGCGCATGAGTGTCCAGTAACGTAGCAAAAAGATTCCCAGCTCCGCAGAGGCTGTCCTAGCACCCCGGTCATACAAATACTCGTTGACGGCTTTTTCTTGTTGGAGCAGGCGGTCGAACATTAGGAGTGTTGAATTCCAACGTGTCGGGCTGTCGCATATCAAGCTCCTCACTGGCACGTTGTTTCGCCGCTGAATATCGGAAAAGTGCGCCATGGCCGTGTAGGAACGCCTGAAATGGCCACACACCTTCCTGGCCTGCTTGAGGACGTCCTGTAAGCCTGGGTACTTAGACACAAAACGTTGTACGATGAGATTCAACACATGTGCCATGCACGGCACATGTGACAACTTTCCCAAATTTAATGCCGCCAACAGATTGCTTCCATTGTCACACACCACTTTGCCGATCTCCAGTTGGTGCGGGGTCAGCCACTGATCCACCTGTGCGTTCAGGGCGGACAGGAGTTCTGGTCCTGTGTGGCTCTCTGCTTTCAGGCAAGTCAACCCCAAGACAGCGTGACACTGTCGTATCCGGGATGTGGAATAACCCCTGGGGAGCTGAGGGGATTTAGTTGATGTGCAGCCAGACGCCGCAGCAGAAGAGGACTCAGCCGAGGAGGATATTGAAGAGGATGGAGTAGGAGTAGAGGAGGTGGCAGAAGGTCTGCCTGCAAGTCGTGGTGGTGTCACCAACTCCGCTGCGGAGCCACGCATTCTATGCTTGTCAGCCGTCAGCAGGTTGACCCAATGCGCAGTATACATGATATACCTGCCCTGACCGTGCTTTGCAGACCAGGTATCAGTGGTCAGATGGACCCTTGCCCCAACACTGTATGCCAGAGATGCCATGACTTCCTTTTCAATGACATGGTAGAGGTTTGGGATTGCCTTTTTGGAAAAAAAACTTTCGTCCGGGTACCTTCCACTGTGGTATCCCAATAGCGACAAATTTTTTGAAGGCCTCAGACTCTACCAGCTGGTATGGTAAAAGCTGGCGGGCTAAGAGTTCCGTCAAGCCAGCTGTCAGTCGCCGGGCAAGGGGGTGATTCTGTGACATTGGCTTTTTACGCTCAAACATGTCCTTGACAGACACCTGACTGTGGGCAGATGAGCAGGAACTGCTAAAAATGAACTGTCTAAAAATGAAATGCCTTATTTATCGGCAAGCTACTGTGCCACCCGGTATCAGTGGTTGGCACTGGCAGTGGGCACACTACAGTCAGTGGAAGTTGGCCTGACACACACTAGCAGCAGGCAAGCAACTGAAATTAGACTGTGTAAAAATTAAATGCCTTATTTATCGGCAAGCTACTGTGCCACCCGGTATCAGTGGTCGGCACTGGCAGTGGGCACACTACAGTCTGTGGAAGTGGGCCTGACACACATTGGCAGCAGGCAAGCAACTGAAATTAGACTGTGTAAAAATTAAATGCCTTATTGATCGGCAAGCTACTGTGCCACCCGGTATCAGTGGTTGGCACTGGCAGTGGGCACACTACAGTCAGTGGAAGTCGGCCTGACACACACTAGCAGCAGGCAAGCAGCTGAAATTACACTAAAGTGTAAAAATTAAATGCCTTTTTTTGATGCAAAGTCCTGTGCCACACGGGATGACAGGGGTGGGCACTGGCAGTGGGCACACTACAGTCAGTTGAAGTCGGCCTGACACACACTAGCAGCAGTCAAGCAGCTGAAATTATACTAAAGTGTAAAAATTAAATGCCTTTTTGATGCAAAGTCCTGTGCCAGCCGGTATGAGTGGTGGGCACTGGCAGTGGGCACACTACAGTCAGTGGAAGTCAGCCTGACACACACTGGCAGGCAACTAACCTTAGATTAAAGTGTAAAAATTAAATGCCTTTTTTTGATGCAAAGTCCTGTGCCACATGGGATGACAGGGGTGGGCACTGGCAGTGGGCACACTACAGTCTGTAGGCCTGCAGCTCCTCACACACAGGCAGGCCAGGCAACTGCAATATGTATATAAAGAAAAAAAAAAGCAGACTAATGTTGCAGCCCTAAAAAGGGCTTTTTGGGGTGCTGTCAGGACGCTGTCCTTACAGCAGAGATCAGATGAGTCTTTCAGGACTGGAGTGGACACTGAATTCACTAGCCTAGCTATCGATTTCCCTATTAAATCAGCAGCAACTACACTCTCCCTCCTCTCACTAAGACTGCAAATTCCGAATGAATCTAAAATGGATGCTGTTCAGGAGATGGGAGGGTCTGGGAGGGAGGGTATGCTGCTGATTGGCTGGAATGTGTCTGCTGACTGTGAGGTACAGGGTCAAAGTTTGCTCAATGATGATGTATAGGGGGCGGACCAAACATCGCATGTGTTCGCCCGTTGAGGCGAACGCGAACAAGCTATGTTCGCCGGGAACTGTTCGCCGGCGGATAGTTCGGGCCATCTCTAGTGGTCAACAAAAGCTTGCGCCAGCGTCTTAGCATTGGGCAATCCAGGGAAGGGTATGAAATGTGCCATCTTGCTAAAACGGTCCACCACCACCAGGATCACAGACTTCCCTGAGGAACGAGGAAGATCCGTGATAAAGTCCATGGACAGATGTGTCCAAGGACGGGAAGGCATGGGTAAGGGGAGGAAGGGACCTGAAGGCCGTGAACGAGGGACCTTAGCACGAGCGCAAGTCTCACAAGCTGCCACAAAACCCTCCACTGACTTACGAAGAGCCGGCCTCCAAAATCTCAGAGTAATGAGATCAACAGTGGCTGTACTCCCGGGGTGACCAGCAAGGACAGTATCGTGATGCTCCTTAAAAAGCTTGTGACGTAACTTAAGAGGCACAAACAACTTCCCAGAAGGACAACGAGCAGGTGCCTCTGCCTGGGCAGCCTGGACCTCGGCCTCCAAATCAGGATACAGAGCAGAAACGACTACCCCCTCAGCCAAAATGGGACCCGGGTCCTCGGAGTTCCCCCCTCCTGGAAAACAGCGAGAGAGGGCATCCGCCTTCACATTTTTAATCCCAGGGCGGAATGTGACCACAAAATTGAATCTGGAGAAGAAAAGAGACCATTTGGCCTGTCTTGGATTCATACGCTTGGCCGACTCCAAGTACGCCAGATTCTTATGGTCAGTAAAAACGGTGATAGGGTGCCTGGCCCCCTCTAACCAATGGCGCCATTCCTCGAAAGCCAATTTGATTGCCAATAACTCCCTATCTCCCACATCATAGTTTCTCTCTGCAGGGGAGAGTATTTTAGAGAAGAAGGCACAGGGTCGCCATTTGGCAGGAGAGGGGCCCTGGGACAAAACCGCACCCACACCCACCTCGGAAGCATCCACCTCAACAATAATAGGTAAAGAGACATCAGGATGCACTAAGATGGGTGCAGATGCAAAACTTTCTTTAATCTTAGAAAAAGCTGTAAGCGCCTCCTCCGACCAAGAGGAAAAATCTGCCCCCTTTTTTGTCATATCAGTGAGCGGCTTGACAACAGAGGAATAATTCAAAATGAACTTTCTGTAAAACCCAGAAATCGCATCAGTGCCTTCTGATTCTCAGGAAGCTCCCATTCAAGCACAGCACGGACCTTCTCCGGGTCCATGCGAAAACCAGAAGCAGAGAGGAGAAAACCCAGAAATTGAATCTCCGATACCATAAAAACACATTTCTCCAGCTTGGCGTATAATTTATTTTTCCGCAGAATCCGCAAAACCTGACAAAGGTGATCCTGATGGGTCTTGACATCAGGGGAAAAAAATCAAAATATCATCAAGATACACCAACACAAATTTCCCCATTAAATGGTAGAAAATACTGTTAACAAAATGCTGAAAGACGGCCGGAGCATTCATCAAGCCAAAAGGCATAACAAGATTCTCGAAATGCCCCTCAGGGGTATTAAAGGCCGTTTTCCATTCATCCCCTTCTCTGACCCTGACCAGGTTGTATGCGCCTCTCAAATCTAATTTGGAAAAAACCTTGGCCCCAACAATTTGATTGAAGAGGTCCGGGATGAGAGGAAGTGGATAGGGATCACGAATCGTGATACGGTTCAGCTCCCTAAAATCTAGGCAAGGTCTTAAAGAGACCTTTTTTAACAAAAAAAAAAACAGCGGCAACAGGTGATTTTGAGGGACGGATATGCCCCTTACCCAGACTCTCAGAAATATAGGTACGCATAGCGATTCTTTCTGGTTGGGAGAGATTGTACAGGCGTGACTTGGGTAGCTTGGTGCCGGGAATGAGATTAATGGGACAGTCATACTCCCGGTGAGGAGGTAGCTCCTGAACACCACTCTCGGAAAATACGTCCGATAATTCAGAGAGAAATGATGGCACAGTCTTAGTAGTAACCTCTGCAAAAGTCGCCCTGAGACAATTCTCTCTACAAAACTCACTCCATTCAATTATTTGCCTTGCTTGCCAATCAATAGTGGGGTTATGTCTAGTGAGCCAGGGTAACCCCAACACTAGAGGAGTAGGCAATCCGCTAAGGACAAAACAAGATATATCCTCCACATGAGCATCACCTACAGTCAATCGGATATTGTGAACTATGCCCTTTAGGGATCTTTGCGAGAGTGGAGCAGAGTCAATAGCAAAAACAGGTATATCCTTTTCTAATGTGCAAACCTGAAAACCATGCATGGCTACAAATTGATTGTCAATAAGATTGACGGCCGCTCCACTATCAATAAAAATTTCACAAAAAATGACTTTGCTCCTTAGCGCCACCCTGGCAGATAGGAGAAAACGGGAAGTGCAGGCCAAGGGAAAAGCATCTATCCCAACATCAACTTTGCCCAGGGTAGCAGATGGAGCAAACCTTGAGTTTTTTTTTTTTTACCTTTTGAGGTTTTTCTTTTATTATCACCCTCAGCAAACATTTGCCAAATGACCAATGCCCCCACAACAGAAACACATCATTCTCTGGGGACTAAATCCTCCTTTATCAGGGGCAAGTCGACCCAGCTGCATAGCCTCCTCCTCAGAGGGGACCGAGGCAGGATGAGGCCCCTGCACATTGAATGAGTCCGCCCCACTGCCCCAAGGCTGAAAATGGCAGGGAAGAGAAGTCTCCTCTATTTCTCTAAGGCGCCTGTCCAGGCGTACTGCTAGTGACATGGCAGACTCTAAGGACATTGGTCTCTCATGGAAAGCAAATGCATCTTTTAATCTCTCTGAGAGACCATGACAGAACTGACTCCGGAGTGCAGCATCATTCCAACCTGAATCAGCTGCCCATCTCCGAAATTCAGAACAATAAAGCTCAGCAGACAGTTTGTTCTGGCATAAAGAACGTAAGCTAGATTCAGCCAGAGCAACACGATCCGGGTCATCATATATCTGCCCGAGGGCCACAAAAAATCCATCCACCGATCAAAGGGGAAGTGCCCCCGATGGCAGCGAAAAAGCCCAAGTCTGAGCATTACCCCTGAGCAGGGAGATGATAATCCCCACCCTCTGCTCCTCATCACCAGAGGAATGGGGAAGCAAGCGGAAATTAAGTTTGCAAGCCTCTCTGAAACGAACAAAATTCTCACTGCCCCTGGAGAACGTCTCCGGAAGTGAGAACTTCAGCTCGCAACAAACTCCATGGACGCTAGCAGACCCAGATGTCTGAAGCTGAGTCATAGATTGACGGAGGTCCACTACTTCCAAAGAAAGACCATGCATGCGGTCAACCAGGTCAGAAAGCGGATCCATGTCAAAAGACGGTTATGGCGGGTTATAATGTCACGGGTATATGCGAACAACTGGAGTACAATCAGTGCACAAGCTACTGAGCGGACCCAAACTAGGGGAGCATAAAAGGTAACCCCTGTCAGACCCTAAGAGCTCTCCCTGCGCTGCTATGCACATGCTCAGACCCTGATGGTGGGTCGAGGCATGCCCGCGTACCTAAGGCTGAGTGACACCTGAAACCCCTATGATAAATGGGGGGGGGGGGGCACGGCCACCGGCTCCCTGCTCAGTATACGGACGGAACCGGGGTCGCCTCGGATCCAGTCAGCAAATAAACAAAAACCAACAATGTCTGCAAACTTATCTGTAGGGGCTGCAGCAGCAGTGAAGACAGATCGAATCTCAGCAGACAATATCCGATGTTGCTTGCTTCAGCAAAACAGACGTCCAGTGTATAGAGACCACAGCAGTGTAGATACTCCAGCGGCTGACACAACTCAAGATGAGAAATATAACCCGCAAGGTGAAACAGGAAGAGGGGTGATTTAAAGGAAGAGGAATCAATCAGAGAAGGAACAGCTGGGAAGAGGGAAAGGAGTGAAAATGAAAGTAAAGACCTCATCACAGGGGCTGAGAAACAGAGCTGTGAGAACTCCTCAAAACTCTGGTAGTGACACACGCACCTGAAATAGCCATCGAGGTAGCCAGAGCCCACCTAGTGGAGTGAGCCGTAAAAATCGACGTGTCCACCCCCGCCAAGGACATGATCTACTTAACCCAATGCGCCAAGGTGGTGCTAGTGACCGGGGCAAAGGGGCGACAGAATGAAGGAAAAAGATGGGGACAAGTGGAAGACTTATGCGTCAACGTCCGAGCCTCGTCATCCTGCAAGCAGGCCACTGGGCAGAGCGCTGGAGATGAAGGGAAACTGGGGTAAGAGACCGACCGGATGTGAGTCTTGGTGCGACGTGTGATATTGAAAGTAACACCCTCAGGAGTAAAGAACCCGGCATCGTGGTCCAGGGCGCGGACGTTCGAAACCTTCTTACAAGAAATGAGACAAAATAGAGAGACCAGCTTAGCAGACAACTGGCGCAATGATAAGTCTGAATTAGACCGCCAGGTGGAGAAAAGGGATAAAACGCAGGACACATCCCACGTTGTGGAAAACTGTGGCCACGCAGTAAACGGCACACCAGCGGGTGTTGGCCCGCCGGGCAACTGTTGAAACCCCGGTGAGTGGAGGAAATGGCCGATCTAAACAAGTTAATTGTACGGTACGCCTTGCCTGGAACAATGATGTAACGAAGTGTAGGATTTCTGTTACAGGTGCCGAAATGGGAACCAAATTCCGAGCCAAGCGCCAGCCAGACCAAGATGTTCAGGCTGCTCTATAAGCTTGCCTTGTGCTGGGAGCCCATGCGTCCTCCAAAAGTCGTCTAGTTGCATCCGAAACCCCTCGGACTCCCCAGGAGTCCCTGAAATCCTGCTTGCTAGAAGCCACAGGGAGCCGTCTAGAAGAAGGGGATGTTCCAGCCCTAACGGGCCGTGAAGGAGACCCAGGAAGCCTGGTAGAAGAATGGGGGTCTCTATCATCAGCTCTATTAATTGAGGAAACCAAGACTGGGTGCCCCAAAAGGGAACTACCACGACCAAATCGGCCTGTTGTTGGCGAACCTGGCTCAGGACCCGTGGGATCATGGCAAGCGGTGGAAAGGCGTAAATGAGGGATCCGGACCAGTCCTGTAGGAAAGCGTCTACCGCTTCTGCGTCTGGATCCGGACACCAACTGTAAAATTGGGGATTCAGACGGGAAGCAAAGAGGTGGACAGAGAAGGGCCCGCAAAGAGACTAGATAGCAGAGAACACCTTCTCGTGCAACTTCCAGTCGCTGCTGTCTGAGAGATAACGAGAGCTCCAATCCGCGTGGGTGTTGGGAAGACCCAGAAGGTACTCTGCCAGCACCTTAATATCTCTGAAAAGACAAAAAGACCAGAAATCCTTCGCTAGATGAGTCAGCAAAGCCGAGTGTATGCCTCCCATGGAGTTGATATATCGGACCGCTGAGATGTTGTCCATGCGCAATCTAATACAGTCCCTGTCCATCCCATTCGAGAAACTCCAAATTGCAAAGGAGACCGCCAGAAGTTCCAGAGCATTGATGTAAAGTCAGAATTCGTCCTCCAACCAGTGTCCTCCAGTGGTCACACCATCGCAATGAGCACCCCAACCTTGAAGACTGGCGTCCGATTCCACTGTAAAGTCTTGCCGAGGAACCAAAATCGCCTTGCCTTTCCAACCTGAGAGGTTCTGGATACACCAGGTCAGTTCGTCCTTGGTCTCTGAATCCAAGGATATTAGATCCGCATACGATGCCCCAGAGTGGAGGTGGGCAGACTTCAGACGTTGAAGGGCCCGATAATGGAGTGGGGCTCGGAAAACCGCTTGGATAGAAGAAGATAGAAGGTCGATGATCTGAGCCAGGTGGCAAAGAGAAATCTGTGAAAGCGACAATGCTCGGCATAACTCCTTGTGCATAGCTCGAACCTTTGCCGGAGGGAGGCTTAGAGTTTCCGCCAAAGAGTCTACCATAAAGTCCAGGAATTCCATGGTCGAGACGGGACAAGAACGGATTTCTCCTGATTGAGGAGGATGCCCAGATGGGAGAGGAGGTTCATCGTCCAATTCAGATGCTTCAGCAGCACGGAATGATCCTGAGCCATGATGAGAATGTCGTCTAGGTAGACTACTAGACGCACTCCCCGACTGCGAAGCCACGCCATATCTGGCTGCATCAGCTTGGTGAATCATCAAGGGGCGGATGAAAGGCCAAAAGGAAGACAGGTGAAATGCCAAACTTCCCCTTTCCAGAGGAAACGAAGGTCTCTGGAAGACTCTGCGACCGGCACAGTCAAGTATGCGCCCCTGAGGTCGAGTTTCACCATCCAATCCCCCTGAAGAAGTAAATCTCTGAGGAGGTGAATACCTTCTATCTTAAAATGGCGGTACCGGACGAACATGTTCAAGGACCAAAGGTTGATAACGGGGCGCATCTGCCCCCCTTTCTTTTCCATGAGGAAGATATTGCAGAGAACCCCCGAATGTGTGACTGGAGCCCGTTCCACCGACTCTTTCTGGTAAAGATCCAACAGCTCTTTGTCTATCAAAAGCTGAGATGAACCCGAGAGGACCTTGGCATGGGGAGGGGAATGTGAAGTGGGGAGTCCACCAGCTCTAGGTGGAAACCTCGGACTGTGGAAAAAATCCATGGGTCCAAGGTGATGTTCGACCAGGCATGAGAAAAATGACGGAGCCTGCCTCCTACACAAACATCCGGTAGGTAGGTAGACCGGCTGGACAGACGGCCCCTGGAACTGCCGGCCCTGGTGGAAACCCTACCGTCAAAGACCCTCTTCATACATGATTGGGCTTTATACAGCTCAAATCCTTGATAAAGGAGTCTCCAGGCAAAGGAGCCTTGTGCTTCTTTGCCTGCCTCGGTTAAGGCGAGATTGGCCAACTTTGGTTCGATCTTAAAAAGGATGGCCTTGTGCCTTTAAATAGAAAGGGAAGTATTTACATTGCCGGCTATACAAATAGCCCACTGGATCCAGCCCCGAAGCTCATCCGGGTCCAGTTGTCTATCGTCCTCCCTTGTGGATTCCACCAATTCGAAAATTCTGGCTAAGGGACCAAATATATCCAGGAGTTTGTCCTGGCAGGCCTTTAGAGGTGACTCCAGGCCCTTGCGGGGATTCCATCCCGACTTGGACAGGAACTGCAACATTTTTGGGTCCACTACTGTGGTATAACAGACCTTGTTAGTAGTGATGAGCGGCAGGTGGCATATTCGATTTCAATGAAATTCGCGAATATTCGATAGAATATTCGTTTCATATTCATTGAAATCGAATATTCGTCATTATTCTAGTTATCGCGATTAATATGCGATTTAAATAATCGCGTATTGCGATTTTAACGTAAGGCTACTTTCCTATTGCTTTGATATCTAGAATTATAGCGAAGATGACGAATATGACGAATGTATTCGTCATATTCCTCAAAACGAAGATAACAAAGTATTCTCCATCTTCATTTTAGCTACCTATTCGTCAACTTCGCTAATTCTTGCAATCAAATAGGAAGGTTGACTATAGAGACATCTGTAGCTTAATTCGCTATGCGATTATATTACTTTGCTTTTTTAATAAATAGAATAATTATAATTCTTGATAATTATTATAATTATTCTATTTATTAGAAAAAAATAATATAATCGCATAGCGAATTAAACACAGCTGTCTCTATAGTCAACCTTCCTATTTGATTGCTAGAATTAGCGAAGTTGATCTAATAGGTAGCTAAAACGTAAGATGGAGAATACTTTGTTATCTTCGCTTTGAGGAATATGACGAACACATTCGTCATATTCGCTAATTCTACCAAGCCAACCATACATGGGAATGTCTCCATACTAAAATGTACTGTCGGATTTGAAAATACGTTGAAATCGCAATGCGATTAATATAACTTGAATTAATCGCATTGCGATTTCTACTTAGACCTGGTTTACTATGGTTGACTTGGTAGAATTAGCAAATATGACGAATGTATTCGTTATATTCCTCAAAACGAAGATAACAAAGTATTCTCCATCTTCGTTTTAGCGACCATAGTAAACCATGTCTGTTGAAATCACAATGCGATTAATTCAAGTTATATTAATCGCATTGCGATTTCAACTTAGAGCTGGGTTTATAATGGGTCAGCTTGCTAGAATTAACGAAGTTAAGGAATATGGAATATAGCAGTGCTAAGTTAAAATTGCAATGCGATTAATATAACTTGGAGTAATCGCATTGCGATTTCTACTTAGCACTGCTGCTATATTCCATATTCGTTAAGATAGCCGTGCTAAGTTGTAATCGCAATATGAATATTCGAAATAGCGAATTTATAGCGCTATATTCAAAATATTCGCGAATTAGCAAAGTCCTGATATTCGCTAAAAAGATTCGCTATTCGAATATTCGCGCTCAACACTACTTGTTAGGCACTAGTGGTCTTGGACATTTCGCCCTCATTTTGTTGTGTGCCTCCTTGTTAAGAGGACATCGCACGCGGACTTCTAAATATTTGGCCACATGGTCCAACGGGAGACACTCTGCCGATCTGGGATGATGGAGGATGTCCGGATCGAAGAGTGGTTCTCCTGATGAGTCCATCAAGGTGACAGAGGCGTCAGTAGCGGCCTCAGCAAGACAGCTGCTACCGGTTATGCCAGATGGGTCTGGGATGGATCGGTCCCCCCGTCATACCTGTAAATTCCTCATCTAAGTCATACAGGACGTCTGCCTTAGCCTACTCATCAGATCTGACCTTAGATTCGGACTCGTGTCAGGCTGTGCTCTAGCACATTTCCAATGCTGCGCCTTTTCTGCCTGGCGCGGATAGGCTCTTTTGCGCTATCCTGGGTGACAAATGTAACTCTATTCACAGAATTTCTGGAGGCAGAAGGGTCAGATGGTGGCGGTTGGGATACACACTCAATGGGGTGGCCATGACCCTTGGAAGAAGGTGGCTGGGCCTGAAGGGCCTCCAAAATGGACTGAGTGAGGGTATTAGACATAGACCCCATGGCAGCTATAATCGCGTTCGAGACCAAACACTGAATGGCCGCCGCCTGGGAGTCCTCCAACAAAGGGATGTCATCCCCTGTGGATGGGTGGGAACCCGGGTTGTGGGGATGGTCTCCCATATCATGGTGATGGAAGACTAGTGGAAGTGGATCCTCTGTGTCAGTGAGGGATTGGCGTGGACCGTACCGGGGGACCGGTTCTAAGTTGCTACTGGTTTTCACCAGAGCCCGCCGCAAAGCGGGATGGTCTTGCTGCGGCGGTAGCAACCAGGTCGTGTCCTCCGATAGCGGCGCAAGCTCACTGACTGCTGAGACAGGCGTAGTACAGAGGGAATAGGCAGAGGCGTAGTCGGACGAAGCAAAAGGTCAGGACAGGCGGCACAGGTTCAGAGGCGGTGGTCGTAGCAACGGGTATGGCAACAGGCAAAGGGTACACAGAAGACGCTTTCTCTAAGGCACAGAGGCAACAAAGATCCGGCAGGAGACTGTGGAAGGGGATGGTACTTATAGGCAGTGCACAGGTGAAGCCTAATTAAGGTCAAACAGTACTGCCTCTCACAAAGCTTAACCCTAGATAAACCAGTTTGGACCAGGCACAAATCACCTGTGCACTGGTCCTTTAGATCTAAGAGTCCCGGTGCGTGTGCGCCCTAGAGAGCGGGGACGCACACGCCGAGACGCTGGAGCGCTGCCTGGGGACGCACGCTGTGAGCGCTCCGAGGCCAGCAGAGGGCCCAGAGCGCTCAGCGTAACAGTACCCCCCCCCCCTTTGGTCTCCCCCTCTTTTTGGGACTCCCAGGATCTCTCCTCAGGACCGCAGCCCTCCCAGTCCACCAGAATATATCTTCTCCCCTTGACCAATTTTGAGGCCAATATCTCCTTAACGGAGAAGACATCCGAGGTACCGGATACCGGCGTGGGAGGGAGACTCTTGGGGGAAAAACGATTAAAGACCGCAGGCTTGAGGAGGGAGACATGGAAGCAGTTGGGAATTCTAAGGGAGGAAGGGAGATGGAGTTGGTAACACACAGGGTTGATCCTCTTCTTGACCTTGTAGGGTCCCAAGTAACGAGGACCAAGCTTGTAACTAGGAACCCTGAAGCGGATGTACCTGGAGGAGAGCCAAACTCTGTCCCCAGGCACCAGGACAGGAGGAGGCCGACGTTTCTTGTCCGCTTGGACTTTCATGCGGGATGAGGCCTGCATGAGGGACAGGCGCGTCTCGCGCCAGATGGCAGAAAAGTCTTGCACAAGGTCGTCCACTGCAGGTACACCGGAGGAGGAGGATAACGGCAGAGGAGGCAGAGGATGACGACCATAAACCACGAAGAAGGGAGACTTATTGGTGGCGGAAGAGTCTTTGTGGTTATAGGAAAACTCCGCCCACGGGAGAAGGTCGACCCAATCGTCTTGACGGGAGGAAACGAAGTGGCGAAGGTAGTCGCCCAAAATTTGATTAACCCGCTCCACTTGTCCGTTGGTTTGGGGGTGGTATGAAGAAGAGAAGTCCAGCTTGATTTTAAGTCGTCCACAAAGAGCTCTCCAGAATTTGGACACAAACTGGACCCCTCTATCGGAGACAATATGTGAAGGCAGGCCGTGTAACCGGAAGATGTGCCGGAGGAAATGCTTGGCCAACTGAGGTGCAGAAGGTAAGGCTGGCAACGGGATGAAGTGCGCCATCTTCGAGAAGCGATCCACGATGACCCAAATTACAGTTTTCCCGTGAGACAGTGGTAGGTCCGTAACGAAGTCCATAGCGATATGGGACCAAGGAGTCTCTGGTATGGGAAGTGGCTGGAGAAATCCGGCGGGTCTTTGGCGAGGGGTTTTGTCTCTGGCACATACAGAACAGGACTGCACAAATTCAGTGATGTCCCTCTCCAAGGATGGCCACCAATATCTCCTGGAGATAAGCTGTACAGTCTTTCGGACACCAGGATGCCCTGCGAGAAGAGAAGAATGCCCCCACTTAAGAACTTTTAAGCGAAGGCGAGGAGAAACATAGGTCTTTCCGGGAGGGAGGTTCCGCAAATCTACAGGTGCCACGGTGACCAGACATTCAGGAGGCACAATGTGCTGAGGCTTGACTTCCACTCCTGTGACATCGGAAGAACGAGAGGGCATCGGCCCTGAAGTTCTTGCTCGCTGGACGAAAGTGGATCCGGAAGTTAAATCTGGCAAAGAATAGAGACCAGCGAGCCTGGCGGGATTTAGTCTCTGAGCAGACTGGAGGTATGATAAATTTTTATGATCCGTGTAGATGTTCACGGGATGTGCCGATCCTTCTAGCAAGTGCCGCCATTCTTCCAAGGCCAGCTTGATGGCGAGTAATTCTCTATCCCCAATAGAATAATTTCTTTCAGCGGGAGAGAAAGTTTTAGAGAAAAACCCGCTAGTAACCAACTTGCCTCTCGGAGATCTTTGCATGAGCAAAGCACCAGCACCGACGGAGGAGGCGTCTACTTCCAGGAAGAAAGGCTTGGTAGAATCCGGTCTGGACAGAGCTGGAGCGGTGGCAAAGGCAGACTTGAGAGCGGTGAAGGCCTGTTCGGCCTGAGGAGGCCAAGATTTCAGGTTAGCCCCTTCTTGGTTAGGGCCACAATAGGTGCCACAAGGGTGGAGTAATGCGGGATGAACTGCCTATAATAGTTTGCGAATCCGAGGAATCGCTGGATAGCCTTAAGGCCAGAAGGACGAGGCCAGTCCAAGATGGCAGACAGCTTGGCAGGATCCATTTGTAGTCCCTTGGCGGAGATGATGTAACCCAGGAAGGGGAAGACTGGTACGGTCGAACAAGCACTTTTCAAATTTAGCGTAGGCGGTTCTTCCTGAGACGGGAGAGTACTAAGCGGACATGAGCACGGTGTTGATCCAAGTTAGAAGAGAAGATGAGGATGTCATCCAAATAGACCACGACACAGGTATAGAGCAGGTCTCGGAAGATGTCATTAACGAACTCCTGGAAGACCGCTGGAGCATTACAGAGTCCGAAAGGCATGACTAAGTACTCAAAATGCCCGTCACGGGTATTAAAAGCTGTCTTCCATTCATCACCCTCTCGGATGCGAATAAGATTATAGGCCCCTCTGAGATCTAACTTGGTAAAGTACTTGGCGCCTTGTAAGCGGTCAAAGAGTTCGAAATCAGGGAAGAGGGTAACGGTTCTTTACAGTAATGCTGTTGAGACCCCGAAAGTCTATGCAAGGCCTAAGGGTACCGTCCTTTTTGCAACAAAGAAGAATCCTGCTCCGGCAGGAGAAGAGGATTTCCTGATAAACCCTCTCTGCAGGTTCTCCTGGATATATTCCGACATGGCTAAAGTCTCTGGCGGAGAGAGCGGATAGATTCTTCCCCTAGGCGGCGTAGTGCCAGGTTGCAAATCAATGGGACAGTCATATGGCCTATGTGGAGGCAACACTTCCGCTTGTTTCTTGCAAAATACGTCAGAAAAATCCGCATATGGTTCAGGCAGACCGGGAAGAGGGAAATGACAGGTGCAGACTTGGCTCGTACCGGCTTGAGACATCTGCCAAAACAAGCCGGACCCCAGCTACGAACCTCTCCGGTGGTCCAGTCCAGAACGGGACAATGGCGCTGGAGCCAGGGCAGACCCAAGAGGAGTTCTGAGGTGCAATGGGGTAACACAAAGAACTCCGATCGCTCGGAATGCAGGACTCCAATGTCCATCTGGAGGGGCTCTGTACGGAACTGCACCATGCCGTCGAGTCTCTCTCCATTAACAGTGGAGATGAAGATGGACTTCTGCAAACGAACCACAGGGATGTTATACTTGTTCACCAGCGAGGCGTCGATGAAGTTACCGGCAGAACCGGAATCCAGAAAAGCAGTGGCAGCAAAGGAGGTCTTGGCGGGTGCGGAAATCCGCACGGGTACAGTAATGCGTGGAGAGGAAATATTCACACCTAGCAACGCCTCTCCCACGTTGACTAGGTGCGGGCGTTTCCCTGACGCGGAGGTCGGAGAGGACAGTTTTTCAGAAAGTGCTCTGTACTGGCACAGTACAAACAGAGGTTCTCGTCTCTACGGCGGTTCCTTTCTTGCGTGGTCAGGCGTGACCGATCCACCTGCATGGCTTCCTCGGCGGGAGGGCCAGCAGAGGATTGCGGTGGATGCAGGAAAATAGGAGCCAGACGAGGAGAACGTCTGGGGCGAGCACTACCCTTTTCCTGGAACAGTTCCTCTCGTCGCTCAGCAAAACGCAGGTCAATCCTGGTGGCCAAATGGATGAGATCACTCAGGTTGGTGGGGACTTCTCGTGCGGCCAGGACATCCTTTATGGCGCTGGACAAGCCTTTCTTAAAGGTAGCACAGAGCGCCTCGTTATTCCAGGAGAGTTCTGAAGCAAGGGTGTGGAAACGGATAGCATAGTCTCCGACAGAAGAACTCCCCTGGGACAAGTTCAATAACGCAGTCTCTGCAGAGGCAGCCCGGGCTGGCTCCTCAAAGACACTCCGGAATTCCAGAAAGAAACTCTGGACACTTGCAGTGGCAGGGTCGTTGCGGTCCCAAAGCGGAGTAGCCCAGGCCAGGGCCTTCCCAGAAAGCAGGCTAACGACAAATGCCACCTTGGCTCGCTCCGAGGGGAACAGGTCAGCTGACATCTCCAGGTGAAGGGAGCATTGGGATAAGAATCCGCGGCACAACTTGGGATCTCCATCGTACTTGGCCGGCATGGACAGACGGACTCTAGAAGTGGCGGCGGCCACAGGCTGCGGTGATGAAGCTGGTGCAGACGGAGGAAGCGGCTGCTGCCGTGCAGAAAGAAGCTGCTGGAGCATGGCGGACAACTGCGCCAGCTGTTGACCTTGCTGGGCGACAACTGTAGTAAGGTCCTCGACACTAGGCAGAGGCACCTCAGCGGGATCCATGGCCGGATCTTACTGTCAGGATCCGGACTGGTAGCAGGAGGCGGTAGTGGAAGTGGATCCTCTGTGTCAGTGAGGGATTGGCGTGGACCGTACCGGGGACCGGTTCTAAGTTGCTACTGGTTTTCACCAGAGCCCGCCGCAAAGCGGGATGGTCTTGCTGCGGCGGTAGCAACCAGGTCGTGTCCTCCGATAGCGGCGCAAGCTCACTGACTGCTGAGACAGGCGTAGTACAGAGGGAATAGGCAGAGGCGTAGTCGGACGAAGCAAAAAGGTCAGGACAGGCGGCACAGGTTCAGAGGCGGTGGTCGTAGCAACGGGTATGGCAACAGGCAAAGGGTACACAGAAGACGCTTTCTCTAAGGCACAGAGGCAACAAAGATCCGGCAGGAGACTGTGGAAGGGGATGGTACTTATAGGCAGTGCACAGGTGAAGCCTAATTAAGGTCAAACAGTACTGCCTCTCACAAAGCTTAACCCTAGATAAACCAGTTTGGACCAGGCACAAATCACCTGTGCACTGGTCCTTTAGATCTAAGAGTCCCGGTGCGTGTGCGCCCTAGAGAGCGGGGACGCACACGCCGAGACGCTGGAGCGCTGCCTGGGGACGCACGCTGTGAGCGCTCCGAGGCCAGCAGAGGGCCCGGAGCGCTCAGCGTAACATCTGCTGTACTGTATAATCCTATACTTCTGTATCCTTTTCTAGGAATACTAAATTCAGACAAATGGCCTTTTTGTCTTTGACTATGATGGGCAGCTTGTGGCTTGGAATCTCTCCACCTGATGCAAAGGAGACTAAGAGAGTCTAATAAACGACAGTTACCTTCCTTTGTCAATAGTCTCATTCCCTCTCAAGGTTGTTTGGTTCTTCTGTAATCCCTTCCCTTGTATGGGCTAGTGCAGGGAACTAATTATGGAGTTTGGATAACTCAGCAAAATGGCTACCGAGGTTCAGCTTGTCCTCAGACATTACACACTGACCTTCTTCTTCCTGCACTGTGCACTGAGTGTAGGGCGGAGTTAGCCCTGGGAGGCTTGTTAGAACCTCCCCCTCCCTATGCAACTTTATGAGAACACAAATACAAGCACAATTTACATGAAACACAATCACAACATTAAGCATTGTGTTTCAGGACACTGCACAAGGCTTCCCTTGGATTTACTACACTACTTTGTATTGAGCCTCTGATACACGGTCACTGTTATGGGCCACTGTGGATGTCACTATTATAGGTGCACTGTGGATATTATGATTGGGGGGGCCCTGTAGATGTTACTGTTAAGGGGGCACTGTAGATTATTTTATGGGACGCTGTAAATGTCACTTTTATGGCAACACTTTGGATGTCACTGCTATGGGGGCAGTGTGGATGTCTCTGTTACTAGATACATTGTGGTTGTGATCTTTTAACCACACATACAAAAAGACAAACAAAATATACCTGTGCAAAGCCGGGTCATTCTGTGTGTGTGTGTATATGTATGTATATATATATATATATATCTATATATATATATATATATATATATATAATATGTACAGCGCTATGGAATGAATGAAGGAAAAATAAATAATAATAAATATATATATATATATATATATATATATATATATATGTAAAAGAAGTTATATGACGATGTCTACCTTTCTTATGTTAGCTATTCTGCCAGCTGTAACGTAGCATTGATGGCAGACTGCATAAATCCTCCATTATCTATAAGGGGAAAAAATGCAGATAGCTATAAATTGTGTTAGGGTGGGTTAAAACATTACAGATTGTGCTGCAATATTTGAACAAACCCTAAGCCTTCAACCCTAACTCTGTGGATCTGAGATTTATTTGAATGTATTGTATAGTCAGTTTTCACCAATACTTGATGCAGAATCCACACTGAAAATCTGTACTTCAACTTTATGAAAACTTCTCAATTCTCTTAGTTGCTAATAGCAACTTGCAACTTAGTTTTGAAAACTAAGTATGTATTGTCATTTAACATGTGGCAGTTCATAGTCTGGGTGTAGGGGTAACATACAGAAAGTGAAAATACCTGCGAAACAATACCTGGTCTTTAGTACCAATATCTAACCATTTTCGTTCATTACTATATAAAAAAAAATATAGCCATAGAAAGTTCTTTAAAACCAAGAGCTCCATCTACTGCCCTTACCAGGGATTACAGTAATGGCAAGTCAAACTTCACATAGTTCTTCTGTACATAGCTTCAATTATCACTGAATATATATCAATTATCCTTTAAAACTTAACATTTATTGAAACATATTAAAATGTATTTCCCCACAACAAAGTGCAAAATTTAAATAGTAAATGCTAGAGATCTTATAGAAAAATGGAGGACCTTTTGCACAAAATATAGTATTAGTAATAAAGGAAAAAAGAAAGGAAAATGGCTACATTTTTTTATAGCATTTTTTATGCAGATTTTTCATTTTAATCATGTTTACAGAAATACCCCATATGTGGTGGTAAACTGCTCTATGGGCACGTGGCAGTGGTCAGAAGGAAAGAAGCGCCATATGGATTTTGGAGGCAGATTTTGCTAGAATGGTTTTTGGGCAACATCTTGTATTTGAAGAGACCCTGATGTACCCCTAATAGTGGAAACACTCAAAAAGTGACCCCATTTCTTCCAATAAAATGATGCTTTAGCACCAATTTTTTATTTTCACAAGGGGTAACAGGAGAAAAAGCACCCCATAATGTGTTACACATTTTCTCCTGAATATGGCGACACCCCTAGTGATAAACTGCTGTGGGGGCACATGGCAGGACTCAGAACGGAAGGAATGCCATATGGCTTTTGCAGCGCAGATTTTGATTGATTGGTTTATGGGCGCTATAGGTTTTTATTTTTGGAGTGATTATATGGGGGCTCATTTTTTGTGGGATGAGGTAAACTTTTCATTGGTAGCATTTTGGGGTACATAAGATTTTTGATCAGCTTGGTATTACACTTTGTGTTGCCATTTTCTGAGAGCCATGTTTTTTTAAATTTTTTGGGCGATTGTCTTAGGTAGGGTCTAATTTTTTGAGGGATGAGATGACGGTTTTGATTGGTATAATTTTGGGCTAAATACGCCTTTTTGATCGCTTGGTATTACACTTTTTGTGAGGGAAGGTGACCGAAAATGGCTGTTTTGGCAATGTTTTTTTTTTTCTATACTACAGTACATTCACCTGACAGGGTGGATCATATGATATTTTTTTAGAGCCGGTCGATAAGGACCTGGCAATACCTAATATGTATAATTTTTTTTCCTATTTCTTTACAATTTATTGATTACTTAATTATGGGAAAAGAACGCTTTTTTTAACTTTTATTTCTTTATTATGCTAAACTTCATTTTAACTTTTTTTCCCAACAACTTTTGGGGGTCTGATTCCCTGTACAATGCATTACAGTACTTCTGTATTGTAATGCATTGTCTGTAAGTGTATTACACACTGTAATACACTTACAGCCTTCCTGTGGAAGGCATCATGCTGCCTTCCCTGCCATCTGCTCCCCATAACAGCAGCACCGGCACCTGGTGGGGAACGGGAGGGAGCTCTCTCACACACCCCGCACATACCGCGGTCAGTGCTGACCGCGGTATACTGAGGGTTAATGCATTGGCATCTGTGTTTTCATCTATGCCTGTGAATACAGCAGGAGTCCGGCTAATGGGAACAACTCCAGCACCCGCCCGATCAGTGCGCAGTAGTACTACGGTGCTGGTTGGAAAGTCACTTCCCACAGCACCGTACTATTACTGCGCTGGTCGGGAAGGGGTTAAATTGGATGAAATAAAAAAAAATCTTATCCACATGCTGAGGAGAGTGTCCACATAGGAATCTGCTCATAACTTGATATGGATTTTAAATATGCAACATACCAAGTTATGTATCAGCCACAAATTCCACTGTTTGTAAAGAAGAAGGTAAAATCTGTAGTAAATTCTCAACATTTCTACACCAAAATCTGCAGCAAATACCACATGATTAGGATAGGTGGGTACAGATATGTTTTGAGAGCTTAGTCCTTATATTATGTTTGCATCTATTGTATTAGTGCATTATTTTCTGTGACTTTATAAATGTAGCCATACATATCCGCATATTTACTATATATATCATGCAGGATGTTTGGTATCTTTTTTCCATGATTTGTTTGATTTGTCTTGAAGGAGAGGCACCTTCAGGTGTGAATGCACGTCTATCCTGGGAGTAGCATTCTTGTGCACTTTTGCCCCTCCTATCTAACAGGCGACCTTGATTAGATGGTACATGTAGCTGTGTGTGCTCTTCCTCTCATTGTTTGCTTGGTGCACACAGAGGTAACTAGGAGCAACATACTATATGAGCAGTGTCTGCTCTTCTGAATGTAGATGCCCAATGGCATAGGTAGGTTTAGAGTAGGTCCTCCCTGACTGAGACCACCTTGGCACTGGTAGGTGGGCACAGATGTGTTTTGATCAAAGTATATTGGCTGAACTTCTCGGATTTTATTAAACTAGAATTGCTTAGTCCATGTATAATGTTTGCATCTACTGTGTTAGTGCATTATTTTCTATGATTTTTTTTGGTGCAGATTTTGGCCAGATCTGCTGTGGATCTTTTGACACTAAGTTGTTACAACAGTAGCTTTTGGATGCCTCTGCTTTGATCATCTGCTCTGGCACTCTGGCGTCAAGGACCCACTTCAAGCTCCTTGCTAGCTTGCTCTGTCCCTCAATGCTCTTTGCGACATGCTTGACAGCTAAGCCTCTCTCGGTCTGTCCTTAGTGAGCGCACACCTTGGGATTCTCCAACCCCTAAAACGCCTGGCCCCCTCACATGGATAGTACTTACCTTGCTTCCCGTCACTTACCTTGCTCCTGGTCCCTGTAGGACGCCGCTGGATCTCCACAGCCACTACTGCATAGCTGGTGACGCTACGTAACGTAAGTACTACACGCGCGAGGGTTTTATGGGGAGGAATTTGGGGGTTGGACTAAGGCATCTTCCCCTCTGGGAGGATACCTGAGCTATAAGTTCTAGTCTACTAGTGTCCTCCTAAGGTATGCTATTATAAGTTTTCCTGCCCATGTACTGACTTCTGCCTATTACCCGGTTCCCTGCCTGTTACCCCATTACTGCTTTATCTGACCTCTCTGATCTCCATACTGACCTTGAGCTGCCCGTCCTGACCTTGGACTATTTACAGGATTGATCAAAAGATGTGGTTTTATGAACGTGCTGTGTATGTGTATTGTAATGGATAGGTGTATTGGAGTTTTTTTGTGGATTTGCTTGTTTATGGTACAGCCACATTTTTGCGCATTATGAAGTAACACCATACACGGCGGGTGCCGACTATATGATACAGCCAATACCCACCTGCACTGACAGGAAGTGCCAATCGCGCCGCCGCCGCCATTTAAACCCCCTTGATCACAGAACCTGTGAGTGAAGGCAGAGGAATGCGGGTCCCTCTGCCTTCTTATCGCTGCAAAAGCGATCCAGGTCTGCCATGGCAATCTCCATAGTGAGCTATGGATGAGGCATAGCTCAGAGAGGAAACTGTAAAAATCCTATTCACCCTAATGGAGATCTATTAGGGTGAAAAAAAAAAAAAAAGAAAACCCAATATAATAAATATACAATATAGTATAAAAAAGTTTAAATCACCCCCCTTTCCCAATTTGACATATAAAAATATATAAACAACAAAAAAATAAACATATTAGGTATCGTAACATCCCAACATGTCTGAACTGTTAAAATATAAAGAAACTTTGTGTACAGTGAATGCTGTAACTGACAAAACAAAAATTTTTTTTTGTCATTTTGTCTCCCCCCAAAACGATGTACATACCACAAAAATGGTACCAATAAAAAATAGAGTTTGTTACACAAAAACAAGCCCTGATACAGCGCTGCAGACCAAAATATAAGTTATATAGACCAAAATATAAGTTTGAATTATGGCTGTCAGAATATGGGCATGCAAAGAAAATGTAGATTTTTTTTTCAAAGGTTTTTATTTTTTAAAAGTAGTAAAAAAAAAAAACCTATACAAGTTTGGTATCGCTGCATTTGTATTGTGCCGTAGAATAAGGATGTAAGGTCATTTGTAGCATACAGTGAACACTGTGATGTCAAAACACCAAAAGCCTTGGCAGAATTCGGTGTTTTCAATTTTGCCACATAAAGATTTTTTTTTCCTGTTTTCCCATACAAGATATGTTAAGGCTACTATCACTTTAGCGCTTTTTGCAGATCCATCATAGATCTGCAAAAACTCTTCCGTTACAATAATACAACCGCATGCATCCGTCATAAACAGATCTGGTTGTATTATGTCTTCTATAGCCATGACGGATCCGTCATGAACACCACTGAGAGTCAATGGGGGACAGATCCGTTTTCAATTGTGTCAGAGAAAACGGATCCGTCCCCGTTGACTTAGGCTACATTCACGTTACAGTTTTTACTGGATCCGGCAGGATTCAGCAAAAATGCTTCCATTAGTCATAATACAACCATCTGCATCCAATATGAAAATGGATCTGTCTCCACTGACTTGTATTGAGGGTCATGCCGGATCCGTCTTGCTCTGCATCCCAGGACGGAAAGCAAACTACAACATGTTGCAGTTTGCTCTCTGGTATGGGAACACAACTAAACGTTACAGAATGCATTTTGAAGCATTACTTTCTGTTCAGTTCAGTTTTGCCGCCATTGACAATGAATGGGGACAAAATTAAAGTGTTTTTTTTCCCCGGTATTGAGCCCCTATGACAGATCTCAATACCGGAAAACTAAAACGCTAGTGTGAAAGTAGCCTTACATTGTGTGTCAGGACGGATCCGTCTTGCTCCACACCCCATCACGGACTGAAAAGCGCTGCTTGCAGCGTTTTTCTGCCCGCTATGGGGACGCAATCAAACGGAACAAAATGCATTTTGGTGCATTCCATTTCGTTCAGTTCAGTTTTGTCCCCATTGACAATCCTATGACGGATCTCAATAGCGGAATTGAAAACGCACATGTGAAAGTAGCTTAAATTAAATGGTCGCATAAAAAAATAGAAAGTTATAGTTATTGGAACTTGGGGAGGAAAAATCCAATAGGCAAAAAATAGACCCCAAGGGATTAAAGGAGACTTTTACCACATGCATTCTGACACTCAAGGATGTACTTGTAATACGATAAACATTTTTAATGAATAATATTGTACCTGCTTCTTGTTCTTTGGTTCCCGAGTATCTCATCCACACCCACCTTCCTCTTGTTCCTGCCCTATATTTCATCTATTTCCATTCTTGTATTCCTGACTTTCATATTGCCTTTTATCATACATAGAATCCTGTCAATCACCAAACCAAAATGGATGGCAGAACAGGGGTGAAGAGGTTCCTCTAGAATCTACTACTAGATCAGTACATTGCTAGAAGCAAAGTGGTGCATGTTTTTTAGGGTCCAGTTTGTCTACTAGCAGTAGGACCTGTAGTAGTAATATGCTGACCTTAGACAGGGTGGCATATCAACCTGACAGATCTTTTTGAAATTCTTTTCATTTATAATAAAAATGTGTAATAATATTTTGTGATGAATACCACACCTTGCAGCCCCGTCTGACGTCCACTACATTGAGTACATCGAGTTCACGTGGTCCGGTTTCGTCACTGGTTACCAAGACATGACGTTACACTCTCCCTGGGAGTATAGAAAGTCAACTTGGCACAGTTACACAGACACCTCCTGTCCACACGGGCACAGGGAGGAATGGGAAGTGAGAGAGGGTGGTTGCGCTACTTCCGGCGTGACTCCACACTCGCTCACAACCCTGGCAAGCTGAGGGGGCCTTTTGACTGCCCCAATGAAACAGTGCCCTGTCAGCCCAGTAGACTGCCACCAGTTTCTTGTTGGATATAAGCCCCGTCCGCTAGCAGGATTATATTGGA
>JAKVIS010000457.1:0-69877 GCA_033119425.1 Bufotes viridis | reverse complement strand
TTAACTTTCCTCCTCGTCCCTCTGCAATAACAGCACTTGCTGAGGCCGGCTGACCGGTCAATACCACAGACAGCCCAAGGCGACCAGCACCTGCATTAATCTTTGGCTGCGGCACCCGATCCCAGCCGACAACCAACCCCAGCGCTGCCCAGCACATTCTGACAAGCACCAGAAGCACGGCTGGAAGTTTGAACGCAGTGCGGCAGGTACAGTGACTACAGAGATTTCACAAGCGGCAAACATATTTTATTCCCTATATTTACACTCTATATTCACCCCACAAGACGCCAAAATGGGGGAAAAAGTGCATCTTATAGGGGCTTAAAATATGGTAATTGACAGACTAACTTAGGTATACATTCCAAACTTTAATAGTCTATCAAATAAAAAAATATGACAGTTACACTTTAACATGTTATTTATACCACTCGGTGAAGCACGTAAAAGTGAAACCCAAAACATACCACATTTTTTTTTGCTTCATCCTACCTCCCAAACAACAAAATATCAAGTGATGTATGTATCCTAAAATAGTACCAATGAAAGCATTAACTCATCCAGTAAAAATAAGCTCTCATACACTTCTGTTTAAAAAAATATATATGGTGCTCATAAAATGGTCACACAAAACAAGAACTTTTTAAAATATTGGGGCACATTTATTTAGTCCGGCATTGTAAAAGCCAATCTTAATAAAGGCCCATAGCTGGAGGTGGTTCTGCTGAAATTATGGAAAGGTGCGGTCTCCAGATTTCCAGAAAAGCCCTTACCCTGCACTATTTAGCACAGGGCAAGGGAGAGCATTGAATCGTGAAATGTTCCAATGCTCATGTCAGAGGGGCTGAGTGGGGAAGAAGGGGATATTTCGAGGTTCAGCTCTGAACCTGGACAACCCTTTTAAAATTATAAGTAGTGTTGAGCGAACAGTTCGAGCATCGTTCGGGTTCGTACCGAATTTTAGGGTGTCTGGGACAGGACCCGAACCCGGACATTTTCAAAAAGTTCGGGTTCGGGTCCGTTGTTCGGCGATTTCTTCCCGCTTTCTGAAGGGCTGCACAGCAGCCAATCAGCTAGCATTTTATTTCTTGCTCTAGAGCCCATCACAGCCATGCCTACTAATGGCATGGCTGTGATTGGCCAAGTGCAGCATGTGACCCAGCCTCTATTTAAGCTGGAGTCACGTAGCGCCGCACGTCACACTGCTCTGATTAGTGTAGGGAGAGGACGCAGCTTCTGTGAGGGCGAGATTAGGCAGGGAAAAGTCAGCAACAGCACCTAATGAACGGATCGATCTACAGCTGTGAATGATCGAACTTCTGCTAGTTACTTGCTCACTGGTTTTTAGGCTGCATAGAGCGTTTTTCTGTCACTTATTTTCTGGGTTGATTGGCGGCCATTTTGTGACTTGTGGTGCACCAGAAGAATCTGCCAAAAAGTCCATCAATCCATCAATACTAGTTTTTTTTTGCTATATCCTACATCAGGGGCTTGGCTGTGCTAATTGTCACCCTAGAAACTCAGGATAGCAATTTCTATATTTTATTAAGGGGTTAAATACAATTGCCCAAATACCAATCCCTAAATCTGGTGTTCCAGCTTTGGCTAGACAAGTATAATACTGTCTGCTGTCTGGCAAAGGATAGATTATTTTCTGTGGTGAAATTCAATTGCCAAAATAGCAATACCATAAATCAGTGGTTTCAGCTGTGGCTGGAAAAATAGAATAGTGTCCGCCAAAACATATATTTTGTTCTGGGGTGAAATTAATCTGCCAAAATAGCAATACCCTGAATCTGGTGTCCCAGCTGTTGCAGGCCAGATTTCATAGTGTCCGCCAAAACATATATTTTGTTCTGGGGTGAAATTAATCTGCCAAAATAGCAATACCCTGAATCTGGTGTCCCAGCTGTTGCAGGCCAGATTTCATAGTGTCCGCCAAAACATATATTTTGTTCTGGGGTGAAATTAATCTGCCAAAATAGCAATACCCTGAATCTGGTGTCCCAGCTGTTGCAGGCCAGATTTCATAGTGTCCGCCAAAACATATATTTTGTTCTGGGGTGAAATTCAATTGCCAAAATAGCAATACCATAAATCAGTGGTGTCCAGCTGTGGCTGGCAAAATATGAATAGTGTCCGCCAAAACATATATTTTGTTCTGTGGTGAAATTCAATTGCCAAAATAGCAATACCATAAATCAGTGGTTTCAGCTGTGGCTGGCAAAATAGAATAGTGTCCGCCAAAACATATATTTTGTTCTGGGGTGAAATTAATCTGCCAAAATAGCAATACCCTGAATCTGGTGTCCCAGCTGTTGCAGGCCAGATTTCATAGTGTCCGCCAAAACATATATTTTGTTCTGGGGTGAAATTCAATCTGCCAAAATAGCAATACTCCTGAATCTGGTGTCCCAGCTGTTGCAGGCCAGATTTCATAGTGTCCGCCAAAACATATATTTTGTTCTGGGGTGAAATTAATTGCCAAAATAGCAATACCATAAATCAGTGGTTTCCAGCTGTGGCTGGCAAAATAGAATAGTGTCCGCCAAAACATATATTTTGTTCTGGGGTGAAATTCAATTGCCAAAATAGCAATACCATAAATCTAGTGGTTTCAACTGTGGCTGGCAAAATAGAATAGTGTCCGCCAAAACATATATTTTGTTCTGGGGTGAAATTAATCTGCCAAAATAGCAATACCCTGAATCTGGTGTCCCAGCTGTTGCAGGCCAGATTTCATAGTGTCTGCCAAAACATATATTTTGTTCTGGGGTGAAATTAACCTGCCAAAATAGCAATACCCTGAATCTGGTGTCCCAGCTGTTGCAGGCCAGGATTCATAGTGTCAGCAAAAACATATATTTTGTTCTAAGGTGACATTCAATTGCCAAAATAGCAATACCCTAATCTGGTGTCCCAGCTGTTGCAGGCCACGTTTCATAGCTGTCCGCCAAAACATACATTTTGTTCTGGGGTGAAATTCAATTGCCAAAATAGCAATACCATAAATCAGTGGTTTCAGCTGTGGCTGGCAAAATAGAATAGTGTCTTGCAAAACATATATTTTGTTCTGGGGTGAAATTAATCTGCCAAAATAGCAATACCCTGAATCTGGTGTCCCAGCTGTTGCAGGCCAGGATTCATAGTGTCTTGCAAAACAAATATTTTGTTCTGGGGTGACATTCAATTGCCAAAATAGCAATACTCCTGAATCTGGTGTCCCAGCTGTTGCAGGCCACGTTTCATAGTGTCCGCCAAAACATATATTTTGTTCTGGGGTGAAATTCAATTGCCAAAATAATCTGAGCCTTTTAATCCGCTCAGATCAGGTTATAGACTCCTTTGCCCACATTACAATGTTACCTTTATTTGTGCTGTCCCTCGCCGAGATCTTCCAAAAAGACTTTTAAAACTTATGCTAATGAGTGTTAGCATTGTTACTGCAAGCAAGTGGCCTCAGCAGCTCTAAAATGGATTTCAGTGAGAAATAAAAAGAATAATCTGAAGTTGAAATCTGAAAACTAGAAGGCTGGTATGGGTAAATGGCTGAAAATTTTAATAAAGACCAATAGAAAAATGCTTTTTAACAAAAAAATTGTAAATACAATAATAAAAAAACTTTCCCCAAAGATGTCCATAGCCTTAAGTTTACATGTCCCGACATGTATATCTTGAGATGAAGAAAAATAGCACGTCATGATGGAAAAAGTGTTTTTACTACATTGCTTGTGATGAATACCTCTAACAGATGCAATGCTTTGCCCCTTTTTTACTTTTGTTACTATAAAGTTTAAAAAGGTATACGTTTAATGTTTGTACTGGAGGTTGCAAGAGTGTTTCATTTTTCTATGGAGTTCTTAATAAATTTCACGCTGAGTTAAGGGTGATCCTCCTATGCTTTCCTTTTGTGCATATAACACCTTCTTGCATCATTTCCTAACTGTATGTCCAGATTGCAAGTGGTTTACTGCAACTCAACTTATAGTTTTGTTAAGTGGATGGTTTTGGCATAGGAGCTGAGCCCTCACTCATGACAGCTGGCATCAGGCATCACAAAGCTGACATGTTGCTGCAACATCCAGAATCGAAGTTAGCTACGTCTGGATTCTATTGGCCCCCGGGATGCAATTGTTGGGGATAGTTGCTAGAGCAACCAAAGGCTTAACAATGGCCTCAGGGCGGGTCTGTTGGCTGTAAAGACTATTAGCCCATGTCAAAGGCAAAGTTTAGTAGTCTGTCAGTGTTAATATGACAAGTATAATACACTGCAATACAGAAGTATTGCAATGTATTATACCTACCTATTATAAGGTTTGTTTCAAGCCCTATAAGACGCACCGACTCATAAGACGTACCTAGGTATTAGAGGGTGAAAATAGGAATAAAAAAATATTATGAACAAAAGGTATTTTTAACACAGTGCTGTCCCCATCAGGATATCCGGTCCGCGGCTCTGTACTTCAGGTCCGCAGCTCAAGAAAAAAATAGAACATGTCCTATTCTTGTCCGCAATTGCAGACAAGAATAGGCATTTCTATGGGAGTGCCGGCCCCGTGTATTGCAGATCCGCAATACACTACGGATGTGTGAATGGAGCCTTTGAAGTTGGGTCACTTTTTTGGGAGGGTCAGTTTATTGGGGGTCACTTTATTGGGGGGTCACTTTATTAAGATTAGGGTAATTTTTATGTGGTCACTTTATTAGCAGTGGGGTCATTAGGGGTACCTTGATGTGATGTCTTTCCCGCCCTTGTCTGCCTGCTCCTCTGCTCCTATTAACTTTCCTCCTCGTCCCTCTGCAATAACAGCACTTGCTGAGGCCGGCTGACCGGTCAATACCACAGACAGCCCAAGGCGACCAGCACCTGCATTAATCTTTGGCTGCGGCACCCGATCCCAGCCGACAACCAACCCCAGCGCGTCCAGCACATTCTGACAAGCACCAGAAGCACGGCTGGAAGTTTGAACGCAGTGCGGCAGGTACAGTGACTACAGAGATTTCACAAGCGGCAAACATATTTTATTCCCTATATTTACACCTATATTCACCCCACAAGACGCCAAAATGGGGGAAAAAGTGCATCTTATAGGGGGCTTAAAAATATGGTAATTGACAGACTAACTTAGGTATACATTCCAAACTTTAATAGTCTATCAAATAAAAAAATATGACAGTTACACTTTAACATGTTATTTATACCACTCGGTGAAGCACGTAAAGTGAAACCCAAAAACATACCACATTTTTTTGCTTCATCCTACCTCCCAAACAACAAAATATCAAGTGATGTATGTATCCTAAAATAGTACCAATGAAAGCATTAACTCATCCAGTAAAAATAAGCTCTCATACACTTCTGTTTAAAAAAATATATATGGTGCTCATAAAATGGTCACACAAAACAAGAACTTTTTAAAATATTGGGGCACATTTATTTAGTCCGGCATTGTAAAAGCCAATCTTAATAAAGGCCCATAGCTGGAAGGTGGTTCTGCTGAAATTATGGAAAGGTGCGGTCTCCAGATTTCCAGAAAAGCCCTTACCCTGCACTATTTAGCACAGGGCAAGGGAGAGCATTGAATCGTGAAATGTTCCAATGCTCATGTCAGAGGGGCTGAGTGGGGGAAGAAGGGGATATTTCGAGGTTCAGCTCTGAACCTGGACAACCCTTTTAAAATTATAAGTAGTGTTGAGCGAACAGTTCGAGCATCGTTCGGGTTCGTACCGAATTTTAGGGTGTCGGGACACGGACCCGAACCCGGACATTTTCAAAAAGTTCGGGTTCGGGTCCGTTGTTCGGCGATTTCTTCCCGCTTTCTGAAGGGCTGCACAGCAGCCAATCAGCTAGCATTTTATTTCTTGCCCTAAGAGCCCATCACAGCCATGCCTACTAATGGCATGGCTGTGATTGGCCAAGTGCAGCATGTGACCCAGCCTCTATTTAAGCTGGAGTCACGTAGCGCCGCACGTCACACTGCTCTGATTAGTGTAGGGAGAGGACGCAGCTTCTGTGAGGGCGAGATTAGGCAGGGAAAAGTCAGCAACAGCACCTAATGAACGGATCGATCTACAGCTGTGAATGATCGAACTTCTGCTAGTTACTTGCTCACTGGTTTTTAGGCTGCATAGAGCGTTTTTCTGTCACTTATTTTCTGGGTTGATTGGCGGCCATTTTGTGACTTGTGGTGCACCAGAAGAATCTGCCAAAAAGTCCATCAATCCATCAATACTAGTTTTTTTTTGCTATATCCTACATCAGGGGCTTGGCTGTGCTAATTGTCACCCCTAGAAACTCAGGATAGCAATTTCTATATTTTATTAAGGGGTTAAATACAATTGCCCAAATACCAATCCCCTAAATCTGGTGTTCCAGCTTTGGCTAGACAAGTATAATACTGTCTGCTGTCTGGCAAAGGATAGATTATTTTCTGTGGTGAAATTCAATTGCCAAAATAGCAATACCATAAATCAGTGGTTTCAGCTGTGGCTGGAAAAATAGAATAGTGTCCGCCAAAACATATATTTTGTTCTGGGGTGAAATTAATCTGCCAAAATAGCAATACCCTGAATCTGGTGTCCCAGCTGTTGCAGGCCAGATTTCATAGTGTCCGCCAAAACATATATTTTGTTCTGGGGTGAAATTAATCTGCCAAAATAGCAATACCCTGAATCTGGTGTCCCAGCTGTTGCAGGCCAGATTTCATAGTGTCCGCCAAAACATATATTTTGTTCTGGGGTGAAATTAATCTGCCAAAATAGCAATACCCTGAATCTGGTGTCCCAGCTGTTGCAGGCCAGATTTCATAGTGTCCGCCAAAACATATATTTTGTTCTGGGGTGAAATTCAATTGCCAAAATAGCAATACCATAAATCAGTGGTTTCAGCTGTGGCTGGCAAAATAGAATAGTGTCCGCCAAAACATATATTTTGTTCTGTGGTGAAATTCAATTGCCAAAATAGCAATACCATAAATCAGTGGTTTCAGCTGTGGCTGGAAAAATAGAATAGTGTCCGCCAAAACATATATTTTGTTCTGGGGTGAAATTAATCTGCCAAAATAGCAATACCCTGAATCTGGTGTCCCAGCTGTTGCAGGCCAGATTTCATAGTGTCCGCCAAAACATATATTTTGTTCTGGGGTGAAATTAATCTGCCAAAATAGCAATACCCTGAATCTGGTGCCCCAGCTGTTGCAGGCCAGATTTCATAGTGTCCGCCAAAACATATATTTTGTTCTGGGGTGAAATTCAATTGCCAAAATAGCAATACCATAAATCAGTGGTTTCAGCTGTGGCTGGCAAAATAGAATAGTGTCCGCCAAAACATATATTTTGTTCTGGGGTGAAATTCAATTGCCAAAATAGCAATACCATAAATCAGTGGTTTCAACTGTGGCTGGCAAAATAGAATAGTGTCCGCCAAAACATATATTTTGTTCTGGGGTGAAATTAATCTGCCAAAATAGCAATACCCTGAATCTGGTGTCCCAGCTGTTGCAGGCCAGATTTCATAGTGTCTGCCAAAACATATATTTTGTTCTGGGGTGAAATTAACCTGCCAAAATAGCAATACCCTGAATCTGGTGTCCCAGCTGTTGCAGGCCAGGATTCATAGTGTCAGCAAAACATATATTTTGTTCTAAGGTGACATTCAATTGCCAAAATAGCAATACCCTAATCTGGTGTCCCAGCTGTTGCAGGCCACGTTTCATAGCGTCCGTCAAAACATACATTTTGTTCTGGGGTGAAATTCAATTGCCAAAATAGCAATACCATAAATCAGTGGTTTCAGCTGTGGCTGGCAAAATAGAATAGTGTCTTGCAAAAACATATATTTTGTTCTGGGGTGAAATTAATCTGCCAAAATAGCAATACCCTGAATCTGGTGTCCCAGCTGTTGCAGGCCAGGATTCATAGTGTCTTGCAAAACAAATATTTTGTTCTGGGGTGACATTCAATTGCCAAAATAGCAATACTCCTGAATCTGGTGTCCCAGCTGTTGCAGGCCACGTTTCATAGTGTCCGTCAAAACATATATTTTGTTCTGGGGTGAAATTCAATTGCCAAAATAGCAATACCATAAATCAGTGGTTTCAGCTGTGGCTGGCAAAATAGAATAGTGTCTTGCAAAACATATATTTTGTTCTGGGGTGAAATTAATCTGCCAAAATAGCAATACCCTGAATCTGGTGTCCCAGCTGTTGCAGGCCAGGATTCATAGTGTCTTGCAAAACATATATTTTGTTCTGGGGTGACATTCAATTGCCAAAATAGCAATACCCTGAATCTGGTGTCCCAGCTGTTGCAGGCCAGGATTCATAGTGTCCGCAAAAACATATATTTTGTTCTAAGGTGACATTCAATTGCCAAAATAGCAATACCTCTGAATCTGGTGTCCCAGCTGTTGCAGGCCACGTTTCATAGTGTCCGTCAAAACATATATTTTGTTCTGGGGTGAAATTCAATTGCCAAAATAGCAATACCATAAATTAGTGGTTTCAGCTGTGGCTGGCAAAATAGAATAGTGTCTTGCAAAACATATATTTTGTTCTGGGGTGAAATTAATCTGCCAAAATAGCAATACCTCTGAATCTGGTGTCCCAGCTGTTGCAGGCCAGGATTCATAGTGTCTTGCAAAACATATATTTTGTTCTGGGGTGACATTCAATTGCCAAAATAGCAATACTCTGAATCTGGTGTCCCAGCTGTTGCAGGCCAGGATTCATAGTGTCCGCAAAAACATATATTTTGTTCTGGTGTGACATTCAATTGCCAAAATAGCAATACCCTGAATCTGGTGTTCCAGCTGTTGCAGGCCACGTTTCATAGTGTCTTGCAAAACATATATTTTGTTCTGGGGTGACATTCAATTGCCAAAATAGCAATACCCTGAATCTGGTGTTCGAGCTGTTGCAGGCCAACTGTAAATCTGCCCATAAAAGGATACCTTTTCATCCAAGGCCTAAATACTAGCCCTAAAAGAGATATTCACCTAAATCAGTGGTTACTGCTGTGCCTGGATTAGTGTAATACGCTACATAAATACATAGGCAGATAGTGTTAGGCGCCTGTAAAAAAAGGCCTGAATTTGAAATCAATACATTGGGCCAAATATTTTTTTCCTATTGTGGTGCTTGGAGAACGGTAACAATGAGGAAAACATCTAGTAAGGGACGCGGACGCGGTCGTGGTGGTGTTAGTGTACCCTCTTGTGCTGGGAGAGGACGTGGCCATTCTGCCACAGCCACACGTCCTAGTGAACCAACTACCTCAGGTTCCAGTACCCGCCAGAATTTACGGCGATATTTGGTGGGGCCCAATGCCGTTCTAAGGATGGTAAGGACTGAGCAGGTACAGGCGCTAGTCAATTGGGTGGCCGACAGTGGATCCAGCATGTTCACAACATTATCTCCCACCCAGTCTTCTGCAGAAAGCGCACAGGTGGCACCTGAAAACCAAGCCCATCACTCTGTCACATCACCCCCATGCATATCAGGGAAACTGTCAGAGCCTCAAGTTATGCAGCAGTCTCTTATGCTGTTTGAAGACTCTGCTGGCAGGGTTTCCCAAGGAAATCCACTCAGCCCTTCCCCAATGGTGGAAGACATAGAATGCACTGATGCACAACCACTGATGTTTCCTGATGATGAGGACATGGGAATACCACCTCATCGGATTCCGCACGTCTCTGATGATGACGAAACACAGGTGCCAACTGCTGCGTCTTTCTGCAGTGTGCAGACCGAAAAGGAGGTCAGTGAGGAAGACTGTGTGGAAGACGATGCAGGGGACGATGAGGTCCTAGACCCCACATGGAATGAAGGTCGTGCCACTGACTTTCATAGTTCAGAGGAAGAGGCAGTGGTGAGACCGAGGCCAACAGCGTAGCAAAAAGAGGGAGCAGGGGGCAAAAGCAGACCAGCCGCTGCCAAGAGAGCTCGCCTGCTACTGGCCACCGCCACCAGGGACCGAGCACCCCAAAGGCAGCTTCAAGGAGTTCCCTGGCATGGCACTTCTTTAAACAATGTGCTGACAACAAGACCGAGTGGTTTGCACGCTGTGCCATCAGATCCTGAAGCGAGGCATTAACGTTCTGAACCTTAGCACAACCTGCATGACCAGGCATCTACATGCAAAACATGAACTGCAGTGGAGTAAACACCTTAAAAGCAAGGAACTCACTCTGGCTCCCCTGCTCCCTCTTCTGCTGCTGCCTCGGCCTCTTCCTCCGCCTCGGGAGGAATGTTGGCACCCGCCGCCCACCAAATAGAGGATGTGCCACCGACAACACCACCTGCGTCACCAAGCATCTCCACCATGTCACAGGGCAGCGTTCAGCTCTCCATCTCACAAACCTTGGAGAGAAAGCGTAAATTCCCAACTAGCCACCCTCGAGCCCTGGGCCTGAATGCCAGCATTTCTTAACTACTGGCCTTTGAAATTCTGTCATTCAGGCTGGTGGACACCGACAGCTTCAAACACCTGATATCCTTGGCTGTCCCACAGTATGTTGTTCCCAGCCGCCACTACTTCTCCAAGACAGCCGTGCCTTCCCTGCACAACCAAGTATCCGATAAAATCAAGTGTGCACTGCGCAACGCCATCTGTGGCAAGGTCCACCTAACCACAGATACGTGGACCAGTAAGCACGGCCAGGGACGCTATATCTCCCTAACTGCACACTGGGTAAATGTAGTGGCGGCTGGGCCGCAGTCGGAGAGTTACTTGGCGCACGTCCTTCCGCCGCCAAGGATCGCAGGGCATCATTCTTTGCCTCCTGTAGCCTCCTCCTCCTACTCGGCTTCCTCCTCCTCTGCTTCCACCAGCTCATCCAGTCAGCCACACACCTTCACCACCAACTTCAGCACAGCCCGGGGTAAACGTCAGCAGGCCATCCTGAAACTCATATGTTTAGGGGACAGGCCCCACACCGCGCAGGAGTTGGGGCGGGGTATTGAACAACAGACCGACCAGTGGTTTCTGCCGGTGGGCCTCAAGCCCGGCCTGGTGGTGTGCAATAATGGGAGAAATCTCGTCGCAGCTCTGGGACTAGCCGATTTGACGCACATCCCTTGCCTGGCGCATGTGCTGAATTTGGTGGTGCAGAAGTTCATTCACAACTACCCCGACATGTCAGAGCTGCTGCATAAAGTGAGGGCCGTCTGTGCACGCTTCCGGCGCTCACATCCTGCCGCTGCTCAACTGTCTGCACTACAGCGGAACTTCGGCCTTCCCGCTCACCGCCTCATATGCGACGTGCCACCAGGTGGAACTCCACCTTGCACATGCTGGAGAGACTGTGCGAGCAGCAGCAGGCCATAGTGGAGTTTCAGCTGCAGCACGCACGCGTCAGTCGCACTGCGGAACTGCACCACTTCACCACCAATGATTGGGCCCCCATGCGAGACCTGTGTGCCCTGTTGCGCTGTTTCGAGTACTCCACCAACATGGCCAGTGGCGATGACACCGTTATCAGCGTTACAATACCACTTCTATGTCTCCTTGAGAAAATGCTTAGGGCAAAGATGGAAGAGGAGGTGTCCCAGGAGGAGGAGGATGAGGGGTCATGGAGGTTTTTTGCAACAGCAGAGGCCAGGTACAAATGTGGCCAGCCAGGGCCCACTACTGGAGGACGAGGAGGATGAGGTGGAGGAGGATGAGGATGAAGCAGGTTCACAGCGGGATGGCACCCGACACAGCTCAGGCCCATCACTGGTACGTGGCTGGGGGGATACGGAGGACTATGATGATACGCCTCCCACAGAGGACAGCTTGTCCTTACCTCTGGGGAGCCTGGCACACATGAGCGACTACATGCTGCAGTGCCTGCGCAACGACAGCAGAGTTGCCCACGTTTTAACGTGTGCGGACTACTGGATGGCCACCCTGCTGGATCCCCGGTACAAAGACAATGTGCCCACCTTACTTCCTGCACTGGAGAGTGATAGGAAGATGCGCGAGTACAAGCGCACGCTGGTATAGGCGCTCCTGAGAGCATTCCCAAATGTCACAGGGGAACAGGTGGAAGCCCAAGGCGAAGGCAGAGGGGGAGCAAGAGGTCGCCAACGCAGCTGTGTCACGGCCAGCTCCTCTGAGGGCAGGGTTAGCATGGCAGAAATGTGGAAAAGTTGTGTCTCCACGCCAAACCTAACTGCACCACCACCTGATACGGAACGTGTTAGCAGGAGGCAGCATTTCACTAACATGGTTGAACAGTACGCCTGCACACCCCTCCACGTACTGACTGATGGTTCGCCCCATTCAACTTCTGGGTCTCCAAATTGTCCACGTGGCCAGAGTTAGCATTTTATGCCTTGGAGGTGCTGGCCTGCCCGGCCGCCAGCGTTTTGTCTGAACGTGTATTCAGCACGGCAGGGCGTCATTACTGACAAACGCAGCCGCCTGTCCACAGCCAACGTGGACAAGCTGACGTTCATAAAAATGAACCAGGCATGGATCCCACAGGACCTGTCCCTCCCTTGTGCAGAATAGACATTTTTAACTGCCTCCCCCAACCATGCATTCTTGTACTCCAGGGCACTTCTTTATTAAATCCTCATTTTTTTAACTTTACCATGATCTTGCGGTGCAACCCAAAGTTGAATGAACCTCTCCTCTGTCTGGGTGGTGGGGCCGAAATAACTGAGAGTGGCCTTCTCCTGTGGTGGTTGATATGACGCATGATTACTTGCTGAAGGACCTCTCCTCTGTCTGGGTGCTGGGCTGACATAACAGAGAGTAGGCTTCTCCGGTGGTGGTTGATATGACGCATGATTCCTTGCTGTGGGACCTCTCTCCTCTGTCTGGGTGCTGGGCTGAAATAACAGAGAGTGGCCTTCTCCGGTGGTGGTTGATATGACGCATGATTCCTTGCTGTGGGACCTCTCTCCTCTGTCTGTGTGCTGGGCCGAAATAACTGAGAGTGGCCTTCTCCGGTGGTGGTTGATATGACGCATGATTCCTTTCTGTGGGACCTCTCTCCTCGGCCTGGGTGCTGGCCGAAATTAATGAGAGTGGCCTTCTCCGGTCGTGGTTGATATGACGCATGATTCCTTGCTGTGGGACCTCTCTCCTCTGTCTGGGTGCTGGGCTGAAATAACTGAGAGTGGCCTTTTCCGGTGGTGGTTGATATGACGCATGATTCCTTGCTGTGGGACCTCTTTCCTCTGTCTGGCTGCTGGGCTGAAATAACTGAGAGTGGCCTTCTCCGGTGGTGGTTGATATGACGCATGATTCCTTGCTGTGGGACCTCTCTCCTCTGTCTGGGTGCTGGGCTGAAATAACTGAGAGTGGCCTTTTCAGGTGGTGGTTGATATGACGCATGATTCCTTGCTGTGGGACCTCTTTCCTCTGTCTGGCTGCTGGGCTGAAATAACTGAGAGTGGCCTTCTCCGGTGGTGGGTGATATGACGCATGATTCCTTGCTGTGGGACCTCTCTCCTCGGTCTGGGTGCTGGCCTAAATAACTGAGAGTGGCCTTCTACCGTGGTGGTTGATATGACGCATGATTCCTTGCTGTGGGACCTCTCTCCTCGGTCTGGGTGCTGGCCTAAATAACTGAGAGTGGCCTTCTCCGGTGGTGGTTGATATGACGCATGATTCCTTGCTGTGGGACCTCTCTCCTCTGTCTGGTTGCTGGGCCGAAATAACTGAGAGTGGCCTTCTCCGGTGGTGGTTGATATGACGCATGATTCCTTGCTGTGGGACCTCTCTCCTCTGTCTGGGTGCTGCGGCCGAAATAACTGAAAGTGGCCTTCTCCCTTGTTGAGTGATATGACGCATGATTCCTTGCAGTGGGACCTGTCTCCAATTGATATTGGTTAAATTTTATTTATTTTATTTTATTTTAATTCATTTCCCTATCCACATTTGTTTGCAGTGGATTTACCTACATTTTGCTGCCTTTGGCAGCCCTCTAGCCCGTTCCTGGACTATTTTACAGCCTTTTAGTGCCTAAAAGTTCTGGTCCCCATTGACTTCAATGGGGTTCAGGTTCGGGATAAAGTTCGGGTTGAGTTCGGATCCCAAACCCGAACATTTTCGGAAGTTCGGCCGAACTCTCGAACCCGAACATCCAGGTGTTCGCTCATCTCTAATTATAAGCCTTCCAACGTCCATTTTTTAAAAAAATAATGCCAACATAAAGCAGACATATGGTAAATTTTAATTATTAACCATTTTGTGTAATATACAGTATTTTTTGTACTATAAGACTCACTTTTAAGCAAAATCTTTCTTAAAAATGCCTTTGTCTTACTGTGTTTATAGTCAGGGTGTTCCAGCATGGCAAGACCTATCTGACTGCTTAGTTAATGATCCAACACAGCACTCATACAGCAATTTGTTGGATCAGTGAGAGAGCTGTGCTTCTGCACAACTCTCTCATCCTGCCCGACACTGATCTGTGTATTCAGTTCAGGAAGGAGAGGAGACTAAACCATAATTCATCTCATGGAGAGAACTGTCAGAAACACAGTCCTTCCTATGCTAAAGGTCCCCAAGCAACAGGGAAATACATAAAAGCTCTGACAATGCAGTTAAAAGAACATTTGATAATGTCATCAGTGGGAGGAGTCAGACGAATAAAAGAGGACTACACAGTGCTGTATTATACTGTATATTGTAACTTGTGATACTGAAATTCGTATCATGTGACTACATGCACCATTGTGGTTTGTTTCAGTGGTCAAAAAATTGCACACTAAAATTAACAGAAGCTGACTTTAAACTATTAACTCCCTGCACCCTAGACTATTAGTGACATTGATCTCTCTACTTCATTAAACTACCAAGGAAGGTTTAATAAGTAGAAAATATTTGTTTTCTAATATTCTGTAATCTGTTGTCTAAACCTGGGGAGGCATCTTATCGTTAGGTCCGTCTTTTAGTCCAAAAATATGGTAACTAACTAAAAGCATAGAAACTCTGTTGCAGTTATTAAAATGTTCTGCATTTTTGTATTTTAAATAAATAAATGTAAAACATATCAACCAAAATTTACTACTAACATAAAGTACAGAGCATTACGAAAAAACACATTAAAAATTGCTACCCCAAAAATGTTTTTAAATAATTCCTGAAATTGATTTGTATACAAGTAGGGTTGAGCGAACCCGAACTGTAAAGTCAATCAACAAGCGTTTCACTAGTCTGTCCTTAGAAGCCATCACAGCCATGCCTACTAATGGCATGGCTGTGATTGACCAAGAGCAGCATGTGACCCAGCCTCTATATAGGCTGGAGTCACATAGCTCCGCACGTCACTCTGCTCTTCTCAGTGTAGGGATAGGATGCTGCTGCTGCTGTGAAGGAGCGACTAGGAAAGAATTCTGTTGAACCTGGTGGTGTAGTGTTCAATCTTAAAACTACAGAGATCATTGATTGTGCTAGCCTATGAGCCCAGTGACACTGAAAAATAAGTTTAATCCATCTGCTAGTTCAGTGGGCGTCGGCGGCCATTTTTGCAAGTGCCCTTGCAACTGCATGTGAACTGCATGTGTGCCAGGGACATTACTTCCGTTCTGGTAGCACAGTGGAGGACAAATTCCCTTTTTTGGCCGTTCAAGTACCCCTACGGCCTGCAGTGCATACCTGGCAGTGAAAATTTTTCAATTACATTAGTCTGTCATACTTTTTTGTGCCCTAAAGCGATATTTTATCTGTCTGCCACAGGCACTGCATATCTGACAGTCCAATAAAACCGCTAAATACTGCAGTAACCTTGCTGATATAAAAAAAGTACACTTTTTTGCAAGATAGTAAATTTAGGGGCTATGCTGCATTTCTGACAGTCCAATTAAAACGTTACATACTGCAGTTACATTGCTGCTATAAAAAAGCACATTTTTTGTGCTAGATAGGAAATTTGCATGCTATGCTGCATTTCTGACAGTCCAATAGAACCGTAACATACTGCACTTACATTGGTGCTATAAAAAAAGCACTTTTGGTGCTTGAAAGGTGACAGGGAAGTAAATTTGTAAAAATCGTCTGTTCTATTGGTGGGTGACATTTTACTAGTTTTCCCATATACAAACCCCTGCTCTGCATAGGTGAAAAGGAGGTAAATTTCTAAAAATCATCTGTTACATTGGTGGGTGATATTTTGCCATATACAAACCCCTGCTCTGCATAAGTGACAGGGCGGTAAATTTCAAAAAATCATCTGTTACATTGGTGGGTGACATTTTACTAGTTTTCCCATATACAAACCCCTGCTCTGCATAGGTGAAAAGGAGGTAAATTTCTAAAAATCATCTGTTACATTGGTGGGTGATATTTTGCCATATACAAACCCCTGCTCTGCATAAGTGACAGGGAGGTAAATTTCTAAAAATCGTATGTTACATTCTTGGGTCATAAAGTACCCCTGCACTGCATACTTGACTGGGAAATATATTCAGTAAATTAGGTGGCCTTCAGACTGTTGGCTGATCTGTACCCCTTCTTTCTTTCAAAGTACCCCTGCACTGCATACCTGACTGGAAAATATATTCTGTAAATTAGGTGGCATTCAGATTGTTGGCTGATCTGTACCCCTTCTGTCTTTTTTGTTATGCACTGCATAACAGACAGGAAACTTAGTTCATTACAATTGGTGGTTACATTGTTGCCTGACATAAAGCCTTTTTTGGCCGTGAAGCCAAAAGTAGTTGCCAACAACAATGTGTTTTGTTTTCTTTTTTTATAAGTATTAAGCAAGTATTGCTGTGTTTGTGGGAGGGAGGCTCACTACAAGGCTATTTATATGCACCTGTGGGCCTAGGCTGGCTGATTACTAGGCTATTTATAGGCACCTGTGGGCCCAGGCTGACGCCCGATTCAGCTGATTTCACTACCTCTGGGTCAGCTCTAGGATACAGCAGCATGGTGTGGAGGCTCCTTACAGCTGGGCGACGGCAGAATCTCTCAGGAAGGCATGGTATTCATGGTAGGATCGGAGTGGTTTGCACGGGACCCACGCTGTGGTCCAGGACATGTAGCGCTCTGGGATGAAGCAGAGTTTGGGCGCTAATGCTCGAGCGATGGCATCAGTATTGTTTGTCTGGCTTTTCAGAGGCCTGCGGGGGCCATTGCATACAGTTATCGGGTAGCATACGCCAAGAGTAGGTATGGTTCTATGTCTCTGATACCTGGTTACATTTGGGGTGCGTGTCTACAGTTGGCTCAAGCCATGTACGCTGTGTTTAAGTGTTGTGTATCAATGGTCAATGAGGCAAAGAAAAAAAAAAAACACGCAGCTGCATCGTGTGCAGGCTCATTCACGCCTGGGCAGTGACAAAGTGCCAGGCGAGTGCTGGCATTCACTGTAGAATCTCACTTGTTGGCACGAGACCCACACTGCGGTATACGATCCGTAATACTCTGGCATGAAGCAAAGTTGGGCGCTAATGGTCAAGTGACTGTTAGTATTTTTGTCCGGCTGTTTAGGGGATTGTTGGGGGCTATTGCATATAGTTATTGGTGTTGCATGCGCCTAGAGTAGGTATGGTCGCATGTTTTCTGATATCTATATCATACGGGACACGTATCTCCAAGCTACGCAAGCTGTGTTTTTCTGTCACCTGTTGTACATGTGGGGCGCACAGCCGCAGTTAGCGCCAGACATGCAAGGTGTTGGTGAATGTGTATCAGTGGCCCATATATGGGGGCACTAGCAGGTTGATCAAGGCGCCTGTATTTGAGTACTGATGCTCTGGTAAGTGTGTTTAATCTATAAACTGTATGTTTTGGGCATGCATGTGTCAGCGGTTCTGTGCTATTGTGTTAATTAATTGGCGTTGCATCAGGGTTTATGTTCAACCACGTTTATGTTTTCTTACAGGAACACGAGGTGGTGTTGTGGTGACCGTCATTTAAGAAAAAAATAAAATAAAATCCTGCAGCATTATGTGGAGGTTCATTCGCACCTGGGCAATGGCAGAAGGTGCCAGGCGAGTGCTGGCATTCACGCTGGGATCGGACTTGGTTACACGGTCCGTGACTTGTAGCGCTCTGGGGTGAAGGGGTTTGGGCACTAATGGTAGAATGATCATGGCTAGATTCGTTACCTGAAAAAGCTACGCCTGTGTGTCTGCATTTACATTTTGTCCTATACTCCATTCTGTACCAGAGCTGCGTTCATGCATCTGTTGTATCACGTTAATACTCTGCTCACTTTAGATTGCATTCATACGGCTGCTTTATATCATGCTCACACTCAGAGCTGCGCCCATACCATGTGTTGGGCACTACTCACATCCAGAGCTGCAGTCACCCACCTGTTCTTACACCATGTGTTTATACACTGCTTCCACTTATAGCTACATTTTCCTTTTATTTTGTCATATTTTTATCATGGTTAGCCAGTATTTTCACTAGGGCAGTCAGCACACTGCTGACACTGCTCTCCCGATAAACATAATAGCTGCATTCTTTTCAGGCTTGCTTATTTCCTCGTTGGTTTGTTACAATCGAAGGCCTACTTCTACTTTTTTCTGTTAACTTCAGTAAAAAAAAAAAAAAACGAAAAAAAGTAAATTTTTTTTTGTTTCAGTCCTGGTTTGCATTTACTTAGACTGGTCTGCTTTACTTCTGGTTCATATTCACTCAGATTGGTCTCTTGCCCCAGTTAACCAAATAGCTTCTCAGTGGTCAGTGGGCCAATAGGAGTACGTTTCCTACTATATTTTCACAAATCCTTCATTTGTCAAGATAAGGGTCTTCTCTTAGCGAACTGCAAGGCCTCTGGCTCTTTTCTCTCATCTGTTCAAATTCATGGATGGTTAATGTTTGTTTATGCATGTGGTTCGCTTCACTAATGTCTATGCATATCCCATCGGGTCTGGCTCACATTTAATTACTTATCGTCACTGTAAAGTCATTCAGTTCAGTCTCATGGCTTTGGGGGCCTGATGATCGCTTCGGCCTCATGGCTCCGGGGGCCCTTTGACCGTCCTTCATGTTGTTCGTTAGTGGTACCATATGGTTGTAGGCTATTTAGTGTCTTAGGTTTCCTGTCAGAGGGGTTCATGGTTACGCAAGTTCCCAAGACATACTGGCGCTGCATAGGTGCTTTATAAAAAAAATTAAAAAAATCTCCCATTAGAGTGTCGCATGCATGGCTCCGCCATTAGTCTCCCACGCATGGCTTCTCCGTTTATGTTTTACTCACATGACTCTGCCATTAGAGTCTCACGCATGACTTCTCAGATTTAGTGTTACACATATGACTCCGCCATTAAAGTCTCTCAAGCAATGCTTCTCCGATTAAGTGTCCGCCATTAGAGTCCCTCATGCATGACTTCTCCGATTTAAGTGTTTGACATATGACTTTGCCATTAGAGTCTCACGCATGACATCGCCATTACATTCTCTCACGCATGGCCTCTCTGTTTTATGTTTTTACACACATGACTTCGCCATTATAGTCTCTAAAGCAATGCTTCTCCGATTAAGTGTCCGCCAATAGAGTCTCGCGCATGGCTTCTCCGATTTAGTGTTACACATGACTCCACCATCAGTTTCTCACGCATGGCTTCTCCAATTAAGTGTCCGTCATTAAAGTCTCTCTCGCATGGCTTCTCCGTTTGTTTTACACACATGACTCCGCCATTAGTCTCTCACGCATGGCTTCTCCAATTAAGTGTTACACATATGACTTCGCCATTAGAGTCTCTCACGCATGGCTTCTCCAATTTGGTGTTGCACACATGACTCCGCCATTAGTCTCTCACGCATAGCTTCTCTGTTTATGTTTTACACACATGACTCCGCCATTAGAGTCTCTCAAGCATGGCTTCTCCAATTAGGTGTTTGACATATGACTCCGCCATTAGAGTCTCACGCATGATACTGCCATTAGTCTCTCACGCATGGCCTCTCCAATTAAGTGTTACACATATGACTCCGCCATCATAGTCTCTCATGCATGGCTTCTCCAATTAGGTGTTTGACATATGACTTCGCCATTAGAGTCTCTCACGCATGGCACCGCCATTAGTGTCTCTCACGCATGGCTTCTCCGATTAAGTGGTTCATATATGACTTCACCATTTGAGGTCGGCCACGTGGCCCCACCACAAGTAGGTTTCATGTCTTTTCCGCCACTCGGGCTGAGGGTGTTGGTGTCGGGCCTAAGTCCTGGGTATCAGTCCGTCTTCCAGTAGGAAGTACAGTAATAGGCGCAATTCACAATGTCTCATGTCTACAGACACGACAAGTCCAATCACGACTACAGGCGCAGCATACATAGTTATCACGACCTTAAGCTTATTTCCTGTCACAACTGCAGGTATGGTTTGTACGTTCTCTGTCCTCATTACAGGCAACATTAGCTCGTTAATTGAAATAGCCATGTATTCGTGTTGATGGTTCCCCAGGCCTGGTTAGTTTATACATTCCACTTAATCTACTAATAGAGAAAGACGGCATACGCCATGTTCTAACTTTTTGGCCCCTTATATATAAAAGGTGTGGCCTGGGGAATAAGTAGAGGTGTAGTAGTTTGCAACCAGGAACAGTTGGTGCCCGATCAGGGCCCTCGGCGAATGCTTGGAATCCATTTAGGCCTTCCAACAGTTTCACCATTGTTTGTTTCAGTCTGCAGCTCTCAGGATTCAGACCTTCTCGTAATATGTTCACACGTTGTTAGTATACATAGGAGTAAATCGTTTCTGATTACCGGCCACTCCTTCAATCGCATCAGCCACCTCCAAGAACGATGTGCCGGTTCACATGACAGAGGTAAGGTAGATGGTAGTCACTGTGGTATGTACAATATATTTCGCACCTTCATCGGGAAATGTCTTTTTACGTGCAAAGTGGGTGTAGTAATAGTATGTATATATTTTACTCTAACCTAAGGTCTGCTCTTTTTGGCCCCTTTAGGCTGCCCTACCACAGCAGTTATGGCACAATTCTACTGCTTGTTGTAGATGGGGTTAGATAGGTTAGGTACACCTTTCTGATAGCCGATCCAACCACAAGTATTAAGCAAGTATTGCTGATTGTGGGAGGGAGGCTCACTACAAGGCTATTTATATGTAGCTGTGGGCCTAGGCTGGCTGATTGCTAGGCTATTTATAGGCACCTGTGGGTCCAGGCTGACGCCGATTCAGCTGATTTCACCCACCCACACCATCTTACAGTCATTTAATATTAGGGTGGCCCCTTTAGGCTGCCCTACCGCAGCAGTTGTGGCACAATTCTACTGCTTGTTGTAGATGGTGTTAGATAGGTTAGGTACACCTTTCTGATAGCCGATCCGACCACAAATATAAATATAAAATGTAAAAAAGAAAATAAGAGTAAGTGCGCTGTAGTATAACAATGCTTGGGTGAGGCTGGTATACATGTCTATTCTGCATAAGGTACAAACAAGTCCTGTGGGATCCATGCCTGGTTCTTTTTAATGAACGTGAGATTGTCCAAGTTGGCTGTGGACAGGCGGCTGCGCTTGTCTGTGATGACGCCCCCAGCCGTGCTAAACACACGTTCAGACAATACACTGGCTGGAGGGCAGGCTAGCACCTCCAAGGCGTAAAGGTGAAGCTGAGACCATGTCCCCAATTTGGAGATCCAGAAGTTGAATGCAGCAGATCCAGTGGCGTAGCTAGAAATGACTGGGCCCTACAGCAAATTTTGAATAAGCCCCCTCCCCAGTAATTTTTCGCAACCCCTTCCTTTCATGCTGCCCTATTCCTGTGGCTACTAAAGAGCACTCTCTCAGACCAGGCAGCTGTTCCATCCGTTTTCAACACTGTCTATACTGCCACTGTATATAATTTAATTATATAATTCTGTTGAGGGGGCCCTGACAAAGTCTTTTAGTACTCCTCCTCCTGGATGGGCCCCTTCTTGGTCAGGGCCCCAAAGCAGCCTCTTTTCCTGCTTCCCCTGTAGCTACGACCCTGGGCAGACCCATCAGTCAGTACGTGTAGGCGTGTGCACAGATACTATTCCCCCATTTTTCTGAAATGCTGCATCTTACTAAGGCGTTCCATATCTGCTGGTGGTGCTGGTTGTTGTGGCGTGGTGACAAAGCTTTTCCACATTTTGGACATGCTAACCCTGCCTTCTGAGGTGTGGGCGGTAACCCAGCTGCGTTGGCAACTTCTTCCTCCTCTGCTTTAGCCTTATGCTTCCACTGAGCCCCGGTATCAGGTGTGAATGCCATCAGCAGCGCGTCTACCAGCGTTGGCTTCTTCCGATCACGCTTCAGTGATGGAATTAAGGACAACACGTCCTTGTAACGGGGATCCAGCAGGGTGGCCAAGCAGTAATCTGCACAAGTTAGAATGTGGGCAACTCGGCAGTCATTGCACAGGCACTGCAGCATGTAGTTGCCCAGAGGCAAAGACAAGCTGTCCTCTGTGGGATGTGTATCAGCTGCTTTGGGTGCCACTCTGCTGTGAACACTGTTTCTTCTCCTCTTCCTCCTCCTCCAGAACTGTGCCCTGGCTGGACAATTGTGTACCTGGCCTATGTTGGTGCAGGAACCCACCCTCCGAGCCACTTGTATATGACTGGCCTTATAAGTTAAGGGTAAGGCATGTATATCGTTTTGTTTATTTAGTTTATCTGACTTATAGTTATTTAAATATGTTTATAAGTAAATTTGTAAATAGTTTGTGAATGGGCATTAATGAGTGGTTTGAGTAAAAGGGGTGGGGTGTAGGGTGGGAGTCTGGCCGGGCTAATTTTATCTTTTTGAAATGTTCCTTGTATAGTTTTTGTTATGATTTATAGTAAAAAGTCCTGATAACCATGGAGATGTTACCCAGCAATCTAACCGACAAATTTAATAAAATTATTTGCCTGTCACATCTGCGGCTCAGGCCGCAGGGGTCATTGAGAACCAATAAAAGTGAATTTGTCCCACCAGAATCTAAGAGCTCAATTAACGGAATTGATTTTCACTGTCAGGTGTTTATGAATTTCTTCACCACCAAATTCAGCACATGTGCCAGACAAGGGATGTGTGTCAAACTGACTAGGCCCAGAGCTGCTAAGAGATTTCGCCCATTATCGCACACCACCAGGCCAGGCTTGAGGCTTAGTGACACCAACCACTCATCGGTCTGTTGTTCCATGCCCGTCCACAGCTCCTGCGTGGTGTGGGGTTTGTCCCCCAAAAAGATGAGTTTCAAAACAGCCGGCTGTCGTTTTCCCCTGGCTGTGCTGATGTTGGTGGTGAAGGTGTTACGCTGAGCGGATAAGGAGGTGGTAGAGGAGGAGGAAAAAGAATAGGAGGAGGAGGGAAATAGAAATGCCCTGCAATCCTCGGGGGCGGAAGGACATGCGCCAAACTGCTATCCGCCTCTGGCCCAGCCGCCACTACATTTACCCAGTGTATTGTTCGGGAGAACTTCCCTGCCCGTGCCACGTATTGGTAGTTATATGGACCTTGTCACAGATGGCATTGCGCAGTGCACACCTGATTTTATCTGCCACTTGGTTGTGCAGGGAAGGGATGGCTCGCCTGGAAAAGTAGTAGCGGCTGGGAACCACGTACTGTGGGACAGCCTCCACCATAAGTTTTTTTTTTAAGTCTCCATCCATCTCCACCAGGGGCCAGGAATTTTGAAATCCTGGCATTCAGGGCCGAGGGATTGTGGGTGGGTAGGGGATACTTCCTCTTTCTAATTGGGAGATGGATGGCTGAACACTTCCATGGGATAATGTGGAGATGCTTGGTGATGGTGAAAGATGTGGTGGCGTTGCTGCCACATCCTCTGTTTGCAGGGTGGCAGGTGCCACTGTCACTCACTTGTGCTCAGGTTTAGAATGTTCATTTTTAATTATGTATTTTATGTTATTTTAAGTTATTTCCCTATCTAAATTTTTGCAGGGCACTTGTCCTACTCTTACCCCCATCATTCTTCAATTTCCAGCTCTCTAGCCCTTTCCAGGTCTCTTTTAGAGCCCTTTTAGTGCCCCAAAGTTCGGGTCCCCATTGATTTCAAGTTTGGATCAAGTTCGGGTGAACTTGAACTTTGCTGTGAAGTTCGGCTGAACCTGGCAAATCCGAACTTCCAGGTGTTCGCTCAACTCTATATACAAGCCAAAAAAATCACAAAAACTGTGTGTGATAAAGCTTAACTCTGTCTAAGGCATGCATCCTCAAACTGCGGCCCTCCAGCTGTTGCAAAACTACAACTCCCAGCATGCCCAAACAGCCTACAGGTATCAACCTACAGCAGGGCATTGTGGGAGATGTAGTTTTACAACAGCTGGAGGGCCGCAGTTTGAGGATGCCTGGTCTAAGGGTTCCTGCACATGGGCGTTTGTGTGTTTTTTCATGTGGATTTCTGTGCTTTTCTGCAACAAATCCATACCAAAATCCAAATGTGTTACTAGATGTTTTTGTTGCAGATTTACAGCAGATCTAATCCTTGCATTTAAAAAGTGTAATCCGCACAGCAGGTCAATTTCCATATGGAAAAAAGTAAGTGTACATGAGATTTGTCTAATCTTATTCACATTTCATGTACAGTATTATTCAGCGTTTTTCCACACGGAAATCCTCACGGAAAAAAACAGTGTGATCTGCAGTATGTTCAGGTGCCCTAAAGGTAGTTAACCAATTTATACAACTGCTTCTCAAATTGAAGGTCTTTTATGTCTCTTTCACATGAGCCTACAAAAATACGACCTTTTAATTGAGAGCATGAGCAGTACAATGTGGATGTGGAAAGGGTAGGTTATTAGAGGCATGTGGCCACAATAATAGTGGCAGCAGAAGCAGCATAGCATCAAACACATAAGGCAGTATAACGGCTGTCTATGGGTAGTAGTAGTAGTGGTGGATGCTAAACATTAACAGTATTGGCAGTAGCAGATTAGCAGTGAGGTATAGCAGCTGTGGTTGTGGCGGCAGCTTCAGCCATATGGTAAATGTTGGTAGGCAGTTAGCAACAGTGGCATGATGGAGGCAGCGGCATGATGAAGGCAGCAGCAGCTGTGCGGAATATGATGGTAGGCAGACAACATGATGGTGGGCGGGCAGACTGATACAGTGGCAAGATGGGTTAGCATCAGCAATGCCAGATCTATTAATTGGTCTCAGCCAGAGGATAATGAAAATCCTCCCGAGTCCAAATTTGGTTAATTCTGACAAAAGTGATGTTTTGGACACAGCCATAGGACAACTTGGTCCATGTTGGTGTCACCATTTCCCCTACAGCACTGAAAACCATCTCTGAGATGACACTGAAGGCTGGGCAAGAAAGAAGACATATCAGAGAGCATACTGGGCCAGTTCTGGCCACTGTTGTAGTCTGCCTGCCCAGAAGTCCATGGGGTCAGGGAACAGGGTATGTGCCAGAGACGGGCCAGACTGTAGGTAGGCCTGAACCTGGGCATTGAGGCAGGAGGTCTCCTCTTACTGATTTTCCTCAGTCTGGTGTTTCCAATGAAAAAACTGCTCCACCATGTGCAGGGGACTGAACTGGCTGCTGCTATTGCTTCTGCGGCTTTTGCTGCTTGTGGTGGTGGGAAGTGGGTGACTCTGAGGGGCTTCCCTTAAGCTGCATAAACAGCGTTTCCTGGAAGTAACATAATTTTGTCTCCCATTTGGAGGGAGGAAAACATTCCCCCATTTTGCTTTAATAGTGAGGGTCTAAAAGCATGAGTATCCAGTCAATCATCAGCCAGTTTGTTCCAGCTCTGCCCCCATTGAGAAAAATTGGGTGTTGTGGCTGGTGTCCCCACCATCATCATCATACTCCAACTCCATTTCTCCAGTGGCAGCTCCCTCCTCCTCCATAGGAATTTTTCCTTGTAAGTTCCCAACACCTACAGTGCAGACATCAAGATGCATTAGCTGTCCACCATCACATTCTGCTGCATGAGCATCAGTGTCTGTTCTAAGATAAATATGAGGGGGATAAGCAACAACTGAATAACAACTGACAAAATCGTTCAGTTTTCCGCTGCTTGTACATACAGGGAGTGCAGAATTATTAGGCAAGTTGTATTTTTGAGGATTCATTTTATTATTGAACAACAACCATGTTCCCAATGAACCCAAAAAACTCATTAATATCAAAGCTGAATATTTTTGGAAGTAGTTTTTAGTTTGTTTTTAGTGTTAGCTATTTTAGGGGGATATCTGTATGTGCAGGTGACTATTACTGTGCATAATTATTAGGCAACTTAAAAAAAAACAAATATATACCCATTTCAATTATTTTTTTTTACCAGTGAAACCAATATAACATCTCAACATTCACAAATATACATTTCTGACATTCAAAAACAAAACAAAAACAAATCAGTGACCAATATAGCCACCTTTCTTTGCAAGTACACTCAAAAGCCTGCCATCCATGGATTCTGTCAGTGTTTTGATCTGTTCACCATCAACATTGCGTGCAGCAGCAACCACAGACTCCCAGACACTGTTCAGAGAGGTGTACTGTTTTCCCCCCTTGTAAATCTCACATTTGATGATGGACCACAGGTTCTCAATGGGGTTCAGATCAGGTGAACAAGGAGGCCATGTCATTAGATTTTCTTCTTTTATACCCTTTCTTGCCAGCCACGCTGTGGAGTACTTGAGCGCGTGTGATGGAGCATTGTCCTGCATGAAAATCATGTTTTTCTTGAAGGATGCAGACTTCTTCCTGTACCACTGCTTGAAGAAGGTGTCTTCCAGAAACTGGCAGTAGGACTGGGAGTTGAGCTTGACTCCATCCTCAACCCGAAAAGGCCCCACAAGCTCATCTTTGATACCAGCCCAAACCAGTACTCCACCTCCACCTTGCTGGCGTCTGAGTCGGACTGGAGCTCTCTGCCCTTTACCAATCCAGCGACGGGCCCATCCATCTAGCCCATCAAGACTCACTCTCATTTCATCAGTCCATAAAACCTTAGAAAAATCAGTCTTGAGATATTTCTTGGCCCAGTCTTGACGTTTCAGCTTGTGTGTCTTGTTCAGTGGTGGTTGTCTTTCAGCCTTTCTTACCTTGGCCATGTCTCTGAGTATTGCACACCTTGTGCTCTTAGGCACTCCAGTGATGTTGCAGCTCTCAAATATGGCCAAACTGGTGGCAAGTGGCATCTTGGCAGCTGCACGCTTGACTTTTCTCAGTTCATGGGCAGTTATTTTGCGCCTTGGTTTTTCCACACGCTTCTTGCGACCCTGTTGACTATTTTGAATGAAACGCTTGATTGTTCGATGATCACGCTTCAGAAGCTTTGCAATTTTAAGAGTGCTGCATCCCTCTGCAAGATATCTCACTATTTTTGACTTTTCTGAGCCTGTCAAGTCCTTCTTTTGACCCATTTTGCCAAAGGAAAGGAAGTTGCCTAATAATTATGCACACCTGATATAGGGTGTTGATGTCATTAGACCACACCCCTTCTCATTACAGAGATTCACATCACCTAATATGCTTAATTGGTAGTAGGCTTTCGAGCCTATACAGCTTGAAGTAAGACAACATGCATAAAGAGGATGATGTGGTCAAAATACTTATTTGCCTAATAAATCTGCACTCCCTGTATGTCCTAGCATGTGCAATGTTGAATTCGAGCATGTTAAAACGTTGCAGATCATTCTGTCTCTGCGAGTCCAGGACAGCATTCCTCGCCATGCAAGAATGGCTGAAATGTGAAGACCGTCTCCTGGACATTGCCAGCACCTTGCGCAAGCCAGTGTACTTTTTAAAAAGCATTTCACGACTAGGTTAATGACTAGCGCCATGCTTGAAGTGTTATTTTCACCAGGTTCAGTGTGGTCACTATGTTGTGGCCATTGTTACGACCACCTTGCCCAGTTGGACTTGGCCAGCTGCTTGATGTACTTTAGTAACCTCACCCAGGCTGATGAGCTCCAACTCCGCATGGCATTGCTTGATTTGACACGTGATAGGAAGGAGGAAGAGTGGGAGCGACAATGTGCCCTGCTGCTGTTGGGGATGGGAGTGTCCATGGAGGAGGCGGATAAGTGCCTGGTGAGGGGGCTCAAAAGGACCTGGCCTTGTTGCTGGGGTACTGCCTCATAGCTGCCACAAAAAACATTAACCAAGTGGTCTGTTATAGACCTGTACTGTCCATGCCGGTAACGGCTACTCCAGGTATCCACCATGACGTGCACTTTCCCACACAGCAACAATCACAAGAGATGACCCATGTTCTTTGCCACTTCAGAACAAATTCTACTACGTGGTAAGGCAGCCCCTAAATTGCCATCAACTTGGCCAGGTGGGGGTTCAGCTTGTAGAAAAGCTAATTGCTGATTGAGAATAGTTTTTTCATGGCCACAAATTGTAAGGATACAGTGGTTTGCGCTCCAGCCTGGATCCATGCCCTGTGTAACCATGACAACGATCGCTGTTTGCCTCCCAGGCTGGAAGCAGTGGCCGCTGGGCCGTCTAAGGTGGCTCCGCCCATCCACACTTGGTCAATAAATAGGAGCCAGGTGCTGCACAGGGTGTTCCACTAATGGAGTGCGCACCCTGCCTGCTCCATTCACCACGAGGACGCAAGCTTCTAACTACCTGCAACTCTGAACCTCCAGGAGAAACCCTCACCTACCTTATCCAGCTCCACCACCGCAGGATCCCTGCATGACTTCTAACAGCAAGTATCAGCCTGTCATTTTGTTCACTGACATTGCTCACTGAAAGGAAGGGACTCGCGCTGGTGACTATTAGTACTGCAGGCCTGGGATTTCTGAACATTGCCTAGAGCTGTTATTCATGAACTTTAATCTGTACTCTGATTCCTAAAAGCGAACTCTCCTCACTATTAGTTTTACACTCTATCTTTAGTACGCGGTACATGATTTTGTTACCCCATACTCTCCGCTTAAGACTGAGAGAGCCGCCTGGGGTACACACTGAGCAACCGCAAAGACTCCATCAACACTCAAGTAGTGTGATAGGAGTGGATGTCAAAGGACTCCGCAGTTGAGATCCTAACTGATCAATTTGGTGCGTTACATATTAGTGGAACCCTCATGGATCCAGCGGAGCTCGCGCGGCACATGGTCGCCCTCACTGAGAGGGTGGAAACCCTTAACGTGACCGTACAGAATCTCCAATTGGAAAATCAGGCGTTGCGAGATCTCGTCTCGTCGCGCACAGGACACCACCACGATGGACCGGAACCCAAGGTCAGTCCACCTGAACTTTTCTCAGGAGACCGGAAGCAGTTCCGCGAATTCCTGAATGCGTGCAAGCTGATGTTTCAGTTCGCCCCGGACCTATCCTACCCGATAGAACCAAAGTACTCACCATGATCTCGTACCTCAGGGGAGGCCAGAGCATGGGCTAACACCTATTTAGAAAAGGAAGACCCGGTCTTGAATTCCTTTCCGCAATTTCTTGAAACAATGGCCCTCCTTTACGAGGACCACAACAAGCAGCTGACTGCGGAGACCGCCATTCGCACCCTAAAGCAAGGGAGACGACCCGTTGAGGACTTTATTGCGGAATACACTCGTTGGGCCCGTGAGACTGAATGGAATGATCTCACTCTTAGAAATCAGTTCCGTCTCGGTCTATCTGAGGCCCTGAAGGATGAGTTAGCCCGCGGAGAGCTGCCACATACACTCGGCGCCTTGATGCAGAAGGTCACCACCATTGACAGGCGGCTTAAGGGAGCGTGAGGGCCGAGAGAGTCTCAGGGTTTACACCCACCCGAGACAGACCAGCCCGGATCCTGTAGCAGAGATGATGGAGATTGGGGCAATTCGTGGTCCTCTGACTGAGAGAGAAGACCCGGAGACGGAACCTCAACCTCTGCTTATACTGTGCGTCGGCTGATCATTCGGTCGATGGATGTCCTGCCATAAGAAAGAAACATGAAGGTAAAATGATGACGTTCTGTAACTTAGGCAGAAAAGACAACAACACAAGTGGTTACATTTATACGTCTCTTACCTTACAGTGGGACCAAAACCGAACTATCGTTGATGCAATGGTGGACACGGGAGCTTCAGGGAATTTTATCGATAAGCATCTAGTAGAGAGAAATAAAATTCCCCATACAAGGAAAGATGTATCGATATCCGTGAGTTTTATTGATGGTACAACCTCTAGACCTATCCATAGCCAGACTCAACCCCTTTTTGGTGACAAACGAAAATAACCACACAGAATTTTTATCCTTTGATGTCATACACTCCCCTTCGTTCCCCATCATTTTAGGCTTGCCATGGCTCGGTTACATCAACCAGTTCTCCTATGGGAACAGGGGAGAATTGGGTTTACCTCACGTTATTGCAGGAGACCTGTTTCCCTATTAAAACTCTCATGCATGTAGGGGTGAATCAGGTCCCTACCCAATACTCAGAGTTTTCGGAGGTATTTAGTGCAAAGATGGCGGAAACCCTACCGCCCCATAGACCCTACGATTGCCCCATAGACCTGCTGCCGGGCAGTGAAATACCCACAGGAAGAATCTACCCATTGGCACAACCAGAACTTGACCACCTCAAACAGTATCTCGAAGAGAACTTAAGGAAGGGATTCATTCGGCCTTCAACCTCCCCTGCAGCCGCAGGTATGTTCTTACGTAAGGAACAAAGACTTGAGCCTCAGACCCATCATTGATTACAGAGCATTAAATAAAATAACAATCAAAAACCGGTACCCCCTGCCGCTAATATCCGAGCTTATTGAAAGACTTCAAACATCAACTATCTACACTAAACTGGACTTGAGAGGCGCATACAACTTGATTAGGATTAGAACCGGGGATGAATGGAAAACTGCTTTCCGCACCCGGTACGGACTCTTTGAGTATATGGTAATGCCTTTCGGCTTGTGCAATGCCCCTGCCACATTCCAAAACTTTATCAACGACATATTTAGGGATCTACTAGATGTATGTGTTGTCATCTATCTAGATGACATATTGGTCTACTCCGATAACCTACAAGATCACAGGAAACACGTCCGTTGGGTACTTGCGCGATTAGCGTCCATCACTTATATGTCAAACCAGAAAAGTGTATATTCGAGACTACTACCCTTCCGTTCCTTGGTTATATAATCTCACCCAAGGGAATTCAGATGGATCAGTCAAAGATCACCTGCATCCAAAACTGGCGATTCCGGACTCTAGGAAAGCCCTCCAGCGTTTCATAGGGTTCTCGAACTTCTACAGGAAATTCATCAAAGACTTCTCCGCTACCATCAAACCCCTAACCAGATTAACTAGTGTCAATACGAAATTTGTTTGGTCCATGGAGGCCCAATCAGCTTTTGAGTTACTAAAGACAAATTCACTTCAGCACCAATTCTGACCATTCCGAATCAAACTATCACTTTGTGCTGGAAGTAGATGCATCACAGGCAGCCATAGGAGCTGTTCTGTCCCAGCGGAGCTCCTTCTCATCCCCACTACATCCTGTCGGGTTTTACTCCCAGACTCTAAACACAGCTGAAATCAACTACCCCATAGGGAAAAGGAACTTCTTGCCATAAAATGTTCCCTAGAGAACTGGAGGCACCTACTTGAAGGTTCAACACACCCCATCACAATATACACGGATCACCGTAATTTACAATACCTGAAAACCAGTAAAACACTGTCAGCACGTCAGGTACGGTGGAGTTTTTTTGACAGATTCGACTTTCAAATTACTTATCGACCAGGCTCAAAAAATGGGAAGGCTGACGCCTTATCACGTCTGGCTGAATGCCGCGCCGCAGTCACAGCCCCCACATGCATTATACCACCTAACAAAATTATCCTCGCCACCATCGAATTGGAAACCCAGCTTAAGGATGCTCTGAAAATTGACTGTGCTAACATCCCCGGAACCGGAAAGACCAACGGGGTTTCCTCTACAAAAACAACCTACTGTACATACCAACTCCTCTCACCACCCAGGTAATCAAACTCTGCCATGACACACCCCTCGCGGGACACCCTGGCATTGCCAAAACCATAAACCTGATACGCAGGAACTTCTGGTGGCCAAAAATGACCAAAGAAATTAAGCAATATGTTTCCACATGTGAGACATGTGCCTCATGCAAAAGTGATAGAAATCGACCATATGGCCTTCTTATGAGTCTTCCTATCCCCAACAGACCCTGGGAATGGGTTTCAATGGACTTCATTGTAGAACTCCCCCGCTCCAGAGGAAACAACACCATCATGGTTGTAGTAGACCTACTAACTAAGATGGCACACTTCATCGCCCTCAAAAAATTACCTTCCTCAGTGAAACTGCCGAGGCCTTTCTGTCCAATGTCATAAAACTACATGGAATCCCTACCCAAGTTATATCAGACAGGGGTTCACAATTTATATCCAAATTTTGGAGAGCACTTTGTCTTAGACTCCAAATCGACCATAGAATGTCTACCGCCTACCACCCCCAAACTAACGGGCAGACGGAAAGGGTGAACCAATGTCTGGAACAATTTCTCAGATGTCACTGCTCATTCCTTCAAGATGACTGGGAAAGCCTACTCCCTCTTGCCGAATTAAGCTTACAACAATTCTGTAAATTCCTCCACTCTACATAGTCCATTCTTTGCTAATTATGGATTCCACCCTAGGTCTCTCCCTGAAATCAGCCTTCCTACAAGCGTTCCTGCCACAGATGATTATGTAACTACCTTGCAAACAACCCTCATGATGCTGAAAGACAACCTCCAACGGGCAAAGGAAAGGCAGAAGATCTACTACGACCGTCACAGAAGAAAATCCTCCTTATCAGGTTGGAGACTCGGTATGGCTGTCAACGAGAAACCTTCGGTTGGGGGTACCTGCTAAGAAACTGGGTAGGCAATTTTTGGGTCCGTTTCTGATAGAAAGAATTATCAACCCCAACACGGTGAGACTTACCCTTCCTCCTCGACTACAGGTACATCCCACATTCCATGTATCGTTGCTAAAACCGTTTAGACCTAGCCCGTTCCCCTCACGGGTTCCTCAGCCCTCCCCCGATAGATGTCCGTGGTGAGGAGGAATTTGAGGTTGAGCAGCTTCTCGACTCCAGAAGAAGACGGGGGAGGATCCAGTACCTCGTTAGATGGAAGGGTTACGGGTCTCAGGATGACTCTTGGGAAGATGTGCGAGGCGTCCATGCACCCAGACTCCAAGGTTGTTCCACAGGAGATTTCCCGACCGACCCTCCCCTACTGGGGTACCCGGAGAGGGTCCCCTTAAGGGGGTACTGTAAGGATACAGTGGTTTGCGCTCCAGCCTGGATCCATGCCCTGTGTAACCATGACAACGATCGCTGTTTGCCTCCCAGGCTGGAAGCAGTGGCCGCTGGGCCGTCTAAGGTGGCTCCGCCCATCCACACTTGGTCAATAAATAGGAGCCAGGTGCTGCACAGGGTGTTCCACTAATGGAGTGCGCACCCTGCCTGCTCCATTCACCACGAGGGCGTAAGCTTCTAACTACCTGCAACTCTGAACCTCCAGGAGAAACCCTCACCTACCTTATCCAGCTCCACCACCGCAGGATCCCTGCATGACTTCTAACAGCAAGTATCAGCCTGTCATTTTGTTCACTGACATTGCTCACTGAAAGGAAGGGACTCGCGCTGGTGACTATTAGTACTGCAGGCCTGGGATTTCTGAACATTGCCTAGAGCTGTTATTCATGAACTTTAATCTGTACTCTGATTCCTAAAACGAGACTCTCCTCACTATTAGTTTTACACTCTATCTTTAGTACGCGGTACATGATTTTGTTACCCCATACTCTCCGCTTAAGACTGAGAGAGCCGCCTGGGGTACACACTGAGCAGCCGCAAAAGACTCCATCAACACTCAAGTAGTGTGATAGGAGTGGATGTCAAAGGACTCCGCAGTTGAGATCCTAACTGATCAATTTGGTGCGTTACACAAATTCTGTTATGGATGTCTCACGATGGAGCAGAGGACAAGCAGGAGGAGTCTTAGCAGGAGGAGAAAAAGCTGATGATGACAAAGGTACTGTATTGCTTGGCGTTGCTTGCCACAAAGAAATCCAGGAAGGCAGACTTATTCTGATTGGGAATGCCAGCCAGTTGTATATTCCAAAGAATCCGGTGATGCTGTCTCATGTGCTGCATTAGAGCTCTGGTACCTATGTTTGTGTTTGAACAGCTTATTTTAATCCTGCAGATCTTAGAAACATAGACTGTGTCGGCAGATAAGACCCATTTGGCCCATCTAGTCTGCCCAATATACTGAATACTATGAATAGCCCCTGGCCCTATCTTATATGAAGGATGGCCTTATGCCTATCCCATGCATGCTTAAACTCCTTCACTGTATTTGCAGTTACCACTTCTGCAGGAAGGCTATTCCATGCGTCCACTACTATCTCAGTAAAGTAATTCTTCCTGATATTACTTTTAAACCTTTGCCCCTCTAATTTAAAACGATGTCCTCTTGTAGCAGTTTTTCTTCTTTTAAATATTCTCTCCTCTTTTACCGTGATGATTCCCTTTATGTATTTAAAAGTTTCTATCATATCCCCTCTGTCTCTTCTTACTTCCAAGCTATACATGTTAAGGTCCTTTAACCTTTCCTGGTAAGTTTGCACTCAACCGTGGTTTTTAGTATCGACCTTGTGGAGAAAAAAGGCCATACTGGAGTTGCTCTCACAGAGCTATAAAAAACTAAGCTTGGTGTAGGTCTGGCATGTTTTGTGCCTGTGCCCACAGTATAAGTGGCATCACCAGTTCCCAAGCTGACCACAATTTAAGCAGATCTCACCTTCTACTCTTTGGCACCCTGATCTGGCTTCCAGTCATTATTGGAGTTCTCTCTCAACCTTCAACTTTTATCAGACTGTGAAATATCATGGTGGGTTCCTTGGCCCCCTCCCCATTCCTTGCTCTGTATTTGCCCTGACTGCCACTGTCGCTTCTTCCACAGCCAATACCATGGCTACGGGTGCCACTGTTACCACCACCAACACAGCTATGTGTGGGGTCCCCAGCCTTCTCATAAACCTCCTCCTCAGGGCAGTCCAAACCATGACTGTTCTCACATTGTCAACAGGAAGACTCAGATTACTGTCTGCCATACAGGCGTGGTGGTGATTTATTGCCTCTTCTTAGGAAAAAGAAGGGGACCCACTAGTAAGAGGTAGTAAATAAAGACAGAGGACTCCACTGAAAGTCTTCTCTGGGGCTGCAAGTAGGAGGAGCAGGAGGAATGCTGTGACCCCTGGCTCCACGGCATGGTGTCAGACTAAGAAGTCACCTCTCCATCATATTGCTGCGACTGAGAGGAGGAGTGAGCCATCTAATCCACAATCTCAATCTCTTTCTCCTCAATGATAATGTTGCGCCTTTCCAAAGCCAGGAGAACTGTGGCCTGCTACTACTACTTCTGGCCAGATAACTGGTGCTGCTACTAGCCACATTCTGGCTCTGGGAGTACAAATCTTGGCCCTGGGTCTTTTGTTTGGAACCCTTTAGAATTCCTGACGTTTGGCCTAATGTACACGGTCACACAAAATATGTAACAGTTTGCAATTCTGGTTTTAAGTTAAAGAAAGAGGTGCAATTAAGTGTTCTTCCATTTCTAGAAACATACTGAAGACACTGCTACTGGCAAGTTACTTTGCGAATAATGCAGTATTGGCACCGCTAACAGATTTGGGCCTAATAACTTATGTAGTGATGAGTGGAAGGGGCAATATTCAAATTCACAATATTTTGTGAATATTTGGGCGAATATTCAGCATATATTATTTTCTTGATTGCGAAAACCGGCAGTGTAATATTCGCATGTTGCGTGCGCAATACAGGTGTGGGTCACTTTTGCTACATTTTTCAAGCTGCTAGAAGTTTACTCAGACTGGAGAAAATGATTGGCACGAAGAACATTACAATAGCTTTACATGCAGATAGAGTGCTCCAATATATTCGCAATTGCTCATCAGCTACACTATATTACTATTTAACCTACACTGACGATCTCCCACTAACTATCTTTAATAGATAGATAGATAGATGGATAGATAGATAGGCTAACTATGTAATCTGACAGCAAAACACAGAGCATAGCAATGACACTGCTGTCTCTCTCATAAATGTAAAAAAATGCAGAAAATGCCTGCTGGGGAGGTTCTTGTATAATAAAGGGGTAGGCAACTTTCCTATTGGTTGCTAGGGATGTTGCTAAGCTCACACAAAAACATTGCTGCCGTCTCATTGGACCACAAGCAAGAAGCAGGAAGGGATTATGTGTTCAAATGGGAAAAAAAAAATTACTAATATTCTCGAATACGAATATATAGCACTATATTCGCGAATTCTCGAAGTGCCAATACTCACGATTTGAATATTCGCGCCAACACTAAACTTATGGGCGTTCAAATATGCAGATTCTGAAAAAAACTTTTGAGTGTACGCATGTTGCAACTGATGGGACATCAGTTTTCATACTACTGGCTCTCTCATATTTTTGTAATAAAAAAGCCCGCAACTGGAAGCGCAAGTCTGTGAGTTGTTGCATAAGTGAAGTCGAGGGAGAATTTTCATACTGTGTCTCCATTTGTGATGGTGTAAGAGGCAGCCCTGATCATCCAGCAGCATTTCCAGCACTAATATATATTCAGACTGTCATGTTTCCCTCCAGCCACCAGAGGCCACTGTGGCTGAGTAAGACAGTGAGAGATGTTGTTTTCCAGAGGATAAGGAGTTAAAGAAGTTTCCCGGGCTGAGCAGTAAGCCTGGGCTGAAGGTGTCTGAGTACACAGAGAAGGACTCTGTCCACTGAGAGGGAGATCCACAGGGAAGATTAGAGTGATTTCTCCCTGCCTGCTGTGACACAGTATCTGGGACTTTAGAGTGTGTTTGCTCCCTGACTGAGCTGATGTTTCCTGGTACAGAAGGTAGACTGCTACAGTGTGAGGCACTTACCAGAGGGGCTTGTGAGTGAACTCCAGGCCCTGCCTGATGATATATGTCCTGAGCTGCTGACTATCTCGGACCAGAGTTACAGAGACTACAAAGTGAGGCTTGCAGCATCACCCCTGCCAGAGCTAAGCCACGTGGATGCCTGACCTGCGACCTAACATAAAGGAGAAGACCACGCTGAGCCAAGCAAGCAAGCAAGCAACCAGATCAGGACCCAGACTGTATCTGCCTGCATATGCCGGACACAGAACTGTGAGTGCACTGATGCTAATCTGAGTTAGGACATAGTGGAAGAGGATTTAGTTAGTGCACAGTAGAAGTGCACCCCGGGTAGTGAGGACAGGTAGGAATATCTAGAAGAGAGTAGCCTGCCATTTTTATACTTGTGTTTGTGATTCAGTTGTGTCTTTATGCAAATTTCCATTATCATTATTGTGAATTCTCAAGCTGTTCATACTTTTAATCTGATTTTCCGGCAGTTAGAGTTTTCTTTTAATAAAGCCGGTTTCTGCTTAAGCCTCCTTGTCTGCTGCACTGTACTTGAATCCTGCTCTACGGTCTCTTCCTCTGCTGACCGTTACAATAGTTTAGTGAGCAAATCTTGTAATTGCTTTTCTCTCTGCTTCTTAAGTCCAGAAGAGGTTTGTATAAACATACCCCTCATGAAGCTTTTATGAGAGCACCATAACGTAGAGACTCGTACCTCTGGAGTATCATTGAACGTGAAGAATTCTTTAAGATGGGTAGAAAAGGATTGGACGCGGTCAGTAACTCTTAGTAAGTAGGAGTTAAGACTAGAGTTGAGCGACCACCTGGATGTTCGGGTTCGAGAAGTTCGGCCAAACTTCCCAAACTTCCCAAAAAATGTTAGGGTTTGGGATCCGAACTTGACCCAAACTTCACCCCGAACCCGAAACCCAATGAAGTGAATGGGGACCCGAACTTGGGCACTAAAAGGCTGTAAATAGCCCGGAAAGGGCTGGAGGGCTACAAAAGGCAGCAAAATGTAGGTAAATCCAATTACTTGATATAAAATAAATAAAAATAACCAATATCAATTGGCAACTTGGAGGAGCAGTTGGAATAGGAGGTTGAGGTGGCATCAGGTGGGAATGCTATGTGAGTTCATGGGCGTAGCTATAGGGGGTGCAGAGGTAGCAGTCGCTACTGGGCCCAGGAGCCTGAGGGGGCCCAAAGACCCTTGTGCCGCATAAGAAGACACACAAAGCACTGAGGGAAGGGGGCCTAAGCTGAACTCTTGCACCAGGGCCCATGAGCCGTTAGCTACGCTCCTGTGTGAGTTCATGTTCTCATCACAGCCAAAAAGGATTCATGTCAGCCTGCAGTGCCACAGGCCTCATTCACAGACTCAGGGCCATGGCACCCAGACAGAGGAGAGGTTTATTCAACTTTGAGTTGCCCCATGAAATAATGGTAAAATAAAAAAAAGAGGATTCAATAAAGAAGTGCCCTGGAGTACAAGAATATATGGTTAAGGGGAGGTAGTTATAAATGTCTATTCCCTTACGTCCTACCAGCAGCACAGATGGGGTTAACCACCCCCCGTGGACTGGCAGGACCGGCGGAATGTTTAATGAGCCCAAGACTAATAACTCAATTTAACAATTAAGTATCTCCTTAAAAGGAGGAAGTCAACCCCCAGCCCACTGTTTTTTTTTTCTGTCCTCCTGGACAAGTGGACTAGGCGGTTTTGTTCCCCCCTTTCTTATGGAAAGTGCGGGGAGCCTTCTTTTCGTTTGAGTAAAGGCATTGCCTTTTTTCATAGGTACCTTGTCAGTTGGCCGGCAGCTTATTTGCTGCCGGCCCCGCGCGGTTGCGCCTGGCTGGGGTATTTTGGCGGCGTCCTTGGTCCAGGATTCCCGGTCCCTGTGCGCCGCCATCTTCCGGAGGTGACGCGGGGACTCTCCTTTTGCATCACCTCCGGGTAATCCGGCCGTGATTTTTTTATGCATCTTCCTGTGGAGGATTTACTGGGGGAAGGGTGGATTGGCTATCCTTCCCCTATTTTGGGAGGCTGTGTGCTCCAGTTCAGTCTCTGGCTTCATATGCTGTTTCAGCTAGATCCCAGAGTCCTAAAATTGGTGTTGTTCCACTTGTGGTGTTTTTCTCCTCAGCTGCCTCCGGTCTGTTTTTCTTCCTTTCCTGCGTAGATAGCTGGTTTACAAATGTTTATTTGTCCCTTTTTTTCCCGCAGTGATGTCTTCTCCGCGGGATTCGGAAGGCAGGAAAGTGGATTCCAAGAGGAAGCATCTATCCTGCTACCATTGCAGCAGTCAACGGTTATTGTAAGCTGATCATACCTTCACTCGTGAGATCGCAGAAGCTAAGCAGCTTAAGGCTGGGCTAAGACCAGCTTGGGAGACCGGTTGCAAATCCCTGGGTCTGTTGACTTAACCTACACCAGGTGTTACAGCTGCCGTTAGAGGTTTCTGACCTCCTAGTGAACCTACGTTGCAGGATATGTATCGATGGCTCTGTTAAAGGAGGTCATAGGCCTGCTGGATGGAAAGACTTCCTATTTGTGCCCAGGCCCCTATGGAGACCTCTGTCCCGGTAGAGACCTTCTTGGTCTCCTTAGTTTCTTCCTCCTCGGATGAGGAGGAGCTGATGTCGTGTTTTCTCCCTGGAAAGACACAGAAGTTGCTCAAGTCCATCAGGTCGGGGACCATGATGTTGACTGGGGAGCCTCCCGTTCCCGCTACTCGGGCACATCGTGTCTTCAAAGCGGATGAGACCCTCCTCTCTGTCATGATTTAGAGTGGAAAAAACCTGGAAAAGGTCCGGTTTAACAAAGAAATTGAAATCCATGTTCCTGATGGGTTAACCCTTGGTGGATTCGTGGGGATCCATTCCCAAGGTGGACATGGCTATTGCCAAGTTGTCCAAGCGCACTCTGGTTCCTGCAGACGATGGGTCTAGCTGCAGGGCCCCCTTGCAGAGTGCACACTAAGACGGGGTGTTACGGCAGCTGCGGCTTCGCTTCCACAGCCATAGCGGCTTTTGAAGTCTCTACGTTCCTCCGATCTCGCCTGGATGAAATTCAAGTTAATGTGAACCAGAGGTTTTTTCCATGACGACATACTGGCTGCTTTCAAGACCATCAACCTGGCTATGGACTTCTTGTGCGATACCGCATAGCTCCAGTTGAAGCTAGCGAGGAGCTTCCCGCTAGCAAAAGCAAGTCTTGGGTCGCTGACAATTCCTCAAAATACAGCTTTTATGGCCTTCCATTCGAGCCCAACTGTTTGTTCGGTTTGGAGCTAGATAAGATCATGGAGGGCCTTTCAGACTAGAAGGTGAAGAGCCTTCCCCAGCAGTCATTTTGAGGGCAGGGCAGACAAGACCGCGGTGGCAGGTCTGGCCAGCAAACAAGCTCTTGTAGTGACTGGAGAGTACAGCGAAAGGGTTTGAGGTGCTTCTCGTGGAGGAGCCAAAGATGGAAAATCCACCTCCTGACTACGGGCCTCTTGAGGCTCTTGCTTAATTCCGTTACTCCTGCTATCCTGCCAATAAGCTTCCCCATTCCTAAGCTTCATGTCCTCGTCGGGAGTTGTCTCTCCCACTTCTGAGAAGAATGGATCCAAGAGATCTCGGATCCGGGGTCCTGAATATCATTTTCAACGGTTATTTAGTCAACAACACCTCTATTTCTCTGGACAGGTTTGTCAAGATCAACCTTCTACAAGCTGCCAAGGAGGCGATCCTAGAGGCCTACATTCAGAACTACATTTGCAAAGGGGCTCTGGAGGAGGTTCCGGCAGGAGAACGGGGCCTAGGGATCTATTCACCAGTTTTTCTGGTTCCCAAGGCTTCTTGAGATCTCCGGATGATTATTGATCTGAGATATTTCAATCGATTTATAAGGAAGGTGAAGTTTCGTGTAGAAACCATCAGGTCAGTAGTTCACGTCGTCAATCCTGGAGACGTGATGGCAACCCTGGACCTCAAGAATGCATATCTGCACATCCCGATCCATCCTGGTTCCAGGAAGTATATCAGGATCACGGTCCAGGTGTCCGGTGTCGTCAGGCATCTTCTGTTTGTTGCCCTTCCCTTTGGCTTTTCTTCTGCCCCTCACATTTTTACCAAGGTGGTGGTTCTGTGGTGGCGGCTTTGAGGCTTCAAGGACTGACCATCATTCCTTATCTGGACGACTGGCTTTGAAAGCCTCTGCTCTAACGGTCCTAACCCAACTTCTTCAGGTAACAGTCTCCTTTCTGTTCCACCTAGGTTGGATCATCAGCTGGTAGAAGTCGAACGTGAGCCCGTCGACTTCAGTAAGATATCTAGGCTTCATAATCGACTCCACTGGGATGTCGCTCCAGTTGACTCCAGAAAGAAGATTCCGGGTTCAGAACACTGCAAGTTCCTTTCCCCGGCAAGTTCCAATCCGGACTCTCATGAAGATGTTGGGGCTCATGTCAGTGTCTGCGGAAGCAGTCCCTTGGGCTCTATGGCACCTCCGCCCTCTACAGTCGGAGGTCCTCTCCTAATGGAATGGCAGCCCTGCTGGGCTAAACTCCCTGTGCTCCCTGACTTGGCAAACTCGGTATTCCCTCAGATGGTGGTGCCATCTTTTAGGCGGGAAGTCTATGACCCAGCCAGTCTGGGTCATATTGACTCACGGATGCGTCCTAAGTAGGCTGGGACGCTCACCTGAGACGACTCTCCAGTTCACGGGACCTGGTTTCCTCAGGAGTGGCTTCTTTCATCAATCTCCGCGAGATTCAAGCTATCCGGCTAGCCCTCCTTCACTTAGCCCCTCAGATCCGGGGCAAAGCGGTGAAAGTCCAGTCAGACAATGTGACTGCGGTACTTTACATCATCCAGCAGGAGGCACGAGATCACTTCCCCTCTTGTCAGAGATCGGGGTGATTCTGGATTAGGCAGAGTTGTACCTTCCCACTTATCTGCGATCCACATCCAAGGCTCCCTCAATATGATAGCGGCTGAGCCGCGGTCTTCCGTCGGTGGAGTGGTCTTTACATCCGGAGAATCAAGCAGATAGTGCTCAAGTGGGTATGCCAGAGGTGGATCTCATGGCAACAAGGTTCAATGCCAAGGTGGAGAGGTTCTGCTCCCTCTACAGGGAGGACAACCCCCTGGAGTTAGACGCTCTGTCAATATCCTGGAGGTTCAGGCTGGCTTACATCTTCCCTCCCTTTTCCATGATACCGAGGGTATTGATGAAAATCCGTCAGGATCAGGCCTCGGTGATAGCCATCATACTGTTTTGGCCGAAGAGATCCTGGTTTACCTAGCTCACCCAGTTGAGTCGAGGACAATATTGGAGGCTCCCCACAGCAGACCCTGGTGTCGTGGGACACTCACCTCTGCTCAGATCTGCACAGATTCAACCTGACAGCCTGGAGGTTGATCAGTCCCTTCCCAGAATAGAAGGGCTTTCAGAGTCGGTCCTGAGAACGCTGTCTCATTCTAGAGCGGACTCTACCAAGAGAGCCTACTCTTGTATTATGAGGATATTCTCATCCTGTTGTACCTCAACTGAGGTGGCGTCTGCAGATCCGCCCCTCTCCGCTATCCTTCAGTTCCTGCAAGACGGCCTTGATAGAGGCCTTGCCCTTCTACTCTGAAGGTTCAAGTTTCAGCCATCTCAGCTTGCCTTAACAGGCTTTTTTCATAGGACCCGCTGATCAAACGGTTCCTTAAAGGAGCTGAAAGATAAAAGCCTACAGTACTGAGACCCCTTTTTTTTCAATGGGGTTTTTCAGTAGTTCTCAGGGGGTTAGCATCTCCTCCCTTTGAACCGTTAGAGGAGGTGGACATCAAGTTCGTCCCTTGGAAGTTTGTGTTTCTCCTTGCAGTGACTTTGGCCAAGAGGGTCTCTGAGCTTCAAGCTCTCAGCACATGAGCCCTATTCTTACATGACCGGGACCTTCTTAGATTCCTCCCGTATTGTAGGCCTAAAGTTCCTTCCTTCCAGAACATCAACCAGGTGATATTCCTCCCGGTTCTGTCGACATCTACCACCTCCTCCTAGGAACCTGCTAGACATCCTCTGGACGTCTCGAGATGTCTCCGGATCTATGTGGATAGATCAAGGAGTTCAGGAAAGATGAGAATCTGCTAATCCTGTTGCCGGTAAGTTTAAAGGCTATAAGGCATCCAAACCTTCCATCAGTCGGTGGATTGAGGAGGCTATTAAGGAATCCTTTGTTTCCACAATCTGGACCCTCCGGGATTCGTGAAGGCCCACTCTACTAGAGTTGTGGCTACTTCTTTTGCCGAGAGGAGTCTTCTGCCTCTCAACATGATTTGCAAAGCTGCCTCCTGGAGCTCTGAATCGACATTCATCTCCCATTATAGACTAGATGCCAGTCTAGCTGAGTTTCGGCCTTTGGGCAGACTTTTCTTTCAGTTCTGCCAGGCAGGAAGGCGCTCCCTAGGGGTTTCTTCTTGCTATTTCCCCATCTGTGCTTCTGGTAGGACGTAAGGGAATCGTTAATTTCTAACGATAATTTGTTTTCCCTTAGTCCTAACAGCAGCACACAAATTCCCACCCTAGTAAGTCTAGTGTTTTTCTTGCTATAAACACAGTGGGCTGGGGGTTGAATTCCTCCTTTTAAGGAGATACTTAATTGTTAAATTGAGTTATTAGTCTTGGGCTCATTAAACATTCCGCCGGTCCTGCCAGTCCACGGAGGGTGGTTAACCCCATCTGTGCTGCTGTTAGGACTAAGGGAAAACAAATTATCGTTAGAAATTAACGAGTCTGCACAAGGGATGGACAGGTCCTGTGGGATCCATGCCTAGTTCATTTTTATGAACGTCTGCTTGTCCACATTGGTTGTGGACAGGCGGCTGCGTTTGTCAGTAATGACCCCACCTGCCATGCTGAATACACGTTCAGACAAAACGCTGGCCGCCGGGCAGGCCAGCACCTCCAAGACATAAAAGGCTAGCTCTATCCACGTGGACAATTTGGAGACCCAGAAGTTGAATTGGGACCGAACCATCAGTCAGTACGTGGAGGGGTGTGCACATGTACTGTTCCACCATATTAGTGAAATGCTGCCTCCTGCTAACACGTTCCGTATCAGGTGGTGGTGCAGTTAGCTGTGGCATGGTGACAAAACTTTTCCACATCTCTGCCATGCTATCCCTGCCCTCAGAGGAGCTGGCCATGACACAGCTGTGTTGGCGACCTCTTGCTCCTCCTCTGACTTGACCTTGGGCTTCCACTCGTTCCCCTGTGACATTTGGGAATGCTCTCAGTAGCGCGTCTACCAACGTTCGCTTGTACTCGCGCATCTTCCTATCACGTTCCAGTGCAGGAAATAAGGTGGGCACATTGTCTTTGTATCGGGGATCTAGCAGGGTTGCCATCCAGTAGTCCGCACACGTTAAAATGTGGGCAACTCTGCTGTCGTTGTGCAGGCACTGCAGCATGTAGTCGCTCATGTGTGCCAAACTGCCCAGAGGTAAGGACAAACTGTCCTCTGTGGGAGGCATATCGTCATCGTCCTCTGTTTCCCCCAGCCACGTACCAGTGATGGGCCCGAGCTGCGTTGGGTGCTACCCCGCTGTGAACATGCTTCATCCTCATCCTCCTCCACCTCCTCAGCCTCGTCCTCCAGTAGTGCGCCCTGGCTGGCTACATTTGTACCTGGCCTCTGCTTTTGCAAAAACCTCCCTCTGAGCCACTTCTAAGAGACTGGCCTGAAAGTGCTAAAAATGACCCCTCTTCCTCCTCCTCCTCCTGGGCCACATCCTCTTCCATCATCGCCCTAAGTGTTTTCTCAAGGAGACATAGAAGTGGTATTGTAACACTGATAACGGCGTCATCGCCACTGGCCATGTTGGTGGAGTACTCGAAACAGCGCAACAGGGCACACAGGTCTCGCATGGAGGCCCAATTATTGGTGGTGAAGTAGTGCTGTTCCGCAGTGCGACTGACCCGTGCGTGCTGCAGCTGAAACTCCACTATGGCCTGCTGCTGCTCACACATGGTGTGCAAGGTGAAGTTCCACCTGGTGGGCACGTCGCATATGAGGCGGTGGCGGGAAGGCCAAAGTTACGCTGTAGTACAGACAGGCGAGCAGCGACAGGATGTGAATTCCGGAGGAAGCACGCACAGGCGGCCTGCACTTTATGCAGCAGTTCTGACATGTTGGATTAGTTGTGAATGAACTTCTGCACCACCAAATTCAGCACATGCGCCAGGCAAGGGATGTGCGTCAAACCGGCTAGTCCCAGAGCTGCGAAGAGATTTCGCCCATTATCGCACACCACCAGGCCTGGCTTGAGGCCCACCGGCAGCAACGACTCGTCAGTCTGTTATTCAATACCCCACCACAACTCCTGCGCGGTGTGGGGCCTGTCCCCCAAACATATGAGTTTCAGAACGGCCTGCTGACGTTTACCCGGGCTGTGCTGAAGTTGGTGGTGAAGGTTTGTGGCTGACTGGATGAGCAGGTGGAAGAAGAGGAGGAGGAAGCCGAGTAGGAGGAGGCAACAGGAGGCAAAGAATGATACCCTGCGATCCTTGGCGGCGGAAGGACGTGCACCAAAGAACTCTCCGCCTGGGGCCCTGCCGCCACTACATTTACCCAGTGTGCAGTTAGGGAGATATAGCGTCCCTGGCCGTGCTTACTCGTCCACATATCTGTGGTTAGGTGGACCTTGCCACAGATGGCGTTGCGCAGTACACACTTCATTTTATCGGATACTTGATTGTGCAGGGAAGGCACCGCTCTCTTTGAGAACTAGTGGCGGCTGGGAACAACATACTGTGGGACAGCCATCGCCATCAGCTGTTTGAAGCTGTCTGTGTCCACCAGCCTGAATAACAGCATTTCAAAGGCCAGTAGTTTAGAAATGCTGGCATTCAGGCCCAGGGCTCGAGGGTGGATAGGTGGGCATTTACACTTTTTCTCCAAGGTTTGTGAGATGGAGAGCTTACCGCTGCCGTGTGACATGGTGAAGATGCTTGTTGACGGACTCTGGTGGCGGTGGCCAGTAGCAGGCGAACTCTCTTGGCGCCGGCTGGTCTGCTTTTGCCCCCTGCTCCCTCTTTTGCTACGCTGTTGGCTCGGTCTCACCACTGCCTCTTCCTCTGAACTATGAAAGTCAGTGGCACGACCTTCATTCCATGTGGGGTCTAGGACCTCATCGTCTCCTGCATCGTCTTCCTCCCTGACCTCCTTTTCGGTCTGCACACTGCAAAAAGACCCAGCAGTAGGCACCTGTGTTTCGTCATCATCAGAGGCGTGCGGACTCCGATGAGGTGGTATTCCCATGTCCTCATCATCAGGAAACATCAATGGTTGTGCATCAGTGCATTCTATGTCTTTCACCACTGGGGAAGAGATAGGTGGATTTCCTTGGGAAACCCTGCCAGCAGAATCTTCAAACAGCATAAGAGACTGCTGCATAATTTGAGGCTCAGACAGTTTCCCTGATATGCATGGGGGTGATGTGACAGACTGATGGGCTTGGTTTTCAGGCGCCACCTGTGTGCTTTCTGCAGAAGACTGGGTGGGAGATAATGTTGTGAACATGCTGGATCCACTGTCAGCCACCCAATTGACTAGCACCTGTACTTGCTCCGGCTTTACCATCCTTAGAACGGCATTGGGCCACACCAAATATCGCTGTAAATTCTGGCGAGTACTGGAACCTGAGGTAGTTGGTTCACTAATACATGTGGCTGTGGCAGAACGGCCACGTCCTCTCTCAGCACCAGAGGGTCCACTAACAACACCACAACCATGTCCGCGTCCCTTACTAGATGTTTTACTCATTGTTACCATTCACCACAATAGGAAAAAAATTATTTTGCCCAATGTATTGAATTCAAATTGAGGCCTTTTTTACAGGCACATAACACTATCTGGCTATCTATTTATTTACCGTATTACACTAATCCAGGCACAGCAGTGTCCACAGATTTAGGGGAATATCAATTATAGGCCTAGAATTTAGGCCCTGGATGAAAGGTATCCTTTTACGGACAGATTTACACTTGAGATGCACAGTAGCGTGTGAAAAATATATAGGATTATGCTTTCAGCACTTGTATTTTAACACTTACTGTAATATACCCTTTAACGGAAAGAAATACACTTGGAGATGCACGTTGAGTGTAATATACCCTTTACGGACAGATTTACACTTGGCCTGCAACAGTTGGAACACCAGATTTTGGGTATTGCTATTTTGGCAATTGAATTTCACCCCAGAAAATAATTTATCCTGTGCCGGATACTATTAAACTTGTCCAGCCACATCTGGAACACCAGATTTACGGTATTTATATTTTTCCACTCGTTCCCCTGTGACATTTGGGAAATGCTCTCAGTAGCGCGTCTACCAACGTTCGCTTGTACTCGCGCATCTTCCTATCACGTTCCAGTGCAGGAAATAAGGTGGGCACATTGTCTTTGTATCGGGGATCTAGCAGGGTTGCCATCCAGTAGTCCGCACACGTTAAAATGTGGGCAACTCTGCTGTCGTTGTGCAGGCACTGCAGCATGTAGTCGCTCATGTGTGCCAAACTGCCCAGAGGTAAGGACAAACTGTCCTCTGTGGGAGGCATATCGTCATCGTCCTCTGTTTCCCCCCAGCCACGTACCAGTGATGGGCCCGAGCTGCGTTGGGTGCTACCCCGCTGTGAACATGCTTCATCCTCATCCTCCTCCACCTCCTCAGCCTCGTCCTCCAGTAGTGCGCCCTGGCTGGCTACATTTTGTACCTGGCCTCTGCTTTTGCAAAAACCTCCCTCTGAGCCACTTCTAAGAGACTGGCCTGAAAGTGCTAAAAATGACCCCTCTTCCTCCTCCTCCTCCTGGGCCACATCCTCTTCCATCATCGCCTAAGTGTTTTCTCAAGGAGACATAGAAGTGGTATTGTAACACTGATAACGGCGTCATCGCCACTGGCCATGTTGGTGGAGTACTCGAAACAGCGCAACAGGGCACACAGGTCTCGCATGGAGGCCCAATTATTGGTGGTGAAGTAGTGCTGTTCCGCAGTGCGACTGAGCCCGTGCGTGCTGCAGCTGAAACTCCACTATGGCCTGCTGCTGCTCACACATGGTGTGCAAGGTGAAGTTCCACCTGGTGGGCACGTCGCATATGAGGCGGTGAGCGGGAAGGCCAAAGTTACGCTGTAGTACAGACAGGCGAGCAGCGACAGGATGTGAATTCCGGAGGAAGCACGCACAGACGGCCTGCACTTTATGCAGCAGTTCTGACATGTTGGATTAGTTGTGAATGAACTTCTGCACCACCAAATTCAGCACATGCGCCAGGCAAGGGATGTCGTCAAACCGGCTAGTCCCAGAGCTGCGAAGAGATTTCGCCCATTATCGCACACCACCAGGCCTGGCTTGAGGCCCACCGGCAGCAACGACTCGTCAGTCTGTTATTCAATACCCCACCACAACTCCTGCGCGGTGTGGGGCCTGTCCCCCAAACATATGAGTTTCAGAACGGCCTGCTGACGTTTACCCGGGCTGTGCTGAAGTTGGTGGTGAAGGTTTGTGGCTGACTGGATGAGCAGGTGGAAGAAGAGGAGGAGGAAGCCGAGTAGGAGGAGGCAACAGGAGGCAAAGAATGATACCCTGCGATCCTTGGCGGCGGAAGGACGTGCACCAAAGAACTCTCCGCCTGGGGCCCTGCCGCCACTACATTTACCCAGTGTGCAGTTAGGGAGATATAGCGTCCCTGGCCGTGCTTACTCGTCCACATATCTGTGGTTAGGTGGACCTTGCCACAGATGGCGTTGCGCAGTACACACTTCATTTTATCGGATACTTGATTGTGCAGGGAAGGCACCGCTCTCTTTGAGAACTAGTGGCGGCTGGGAACAACATACTGTGGAACAGCCATCGCCATCAGCTGTTTGAAGCTGTCTGTGTCCACCAGCCTGAATAACAGCATTTCAAAGGCCAGTAGTTTAGAAATGCTGGCATTCAGGCCCAGGGCTCGAGGGTGGATAGGTGGGCATTTACACTTTTTCTCCAAGGTTTGTGAGATGGAGAGCTTACCGCTGCCGTGTGACATGGTGAAGATGCTTGTTGACGGACTCTGGTGGCGGTGGCCAGTAGCAGGCGAACTCTCTTGGCGCCGGCTGGTCTGCTTTTGCCCCCTGCTCCCTCTTTTGCTACGCTGTTGGCTCGGTCTCACCACTGCCTCTTCCTCTGAACTATGAAAGTCAGTGGCACGACCTTCATTCCATGTGGGGTCTAGGACCTCATCGTCTCCTGCATCGTCTTCCTCCCTGACCTCCTTTTCGGTCTGCACACTGCAAAAAGACCCAGCAGTAGGCACCTGTGTTTCGTCATCATCAGAGACGTGCGGACTCCGATGAGGTGGTATTCCCATGTCCTCATCATCAGGAAACATCAATGGTTGTGCATCAGTGCATTCTATGTCTTTCACCACTGGGGAAGAGATAGGTGGATTTCCTTGGGAAACCCTGCCAGCAGAATCTTCAAACAGCATAAGAGACTGCTGCATAATTTGAGGCTCAGACAGTTTCCCTGATATGCATGGGGGTGATGTGACAGACTGATGGGCTTGGTTTTCAGGCGCCACCTGTGTGCTTTCTGCAGAAGACTGGGTGGGAGATAATGTTGTGAACATGCTGGATCCACTGTCAGCCACCCAATTGACTAGCACCTGTACTTGCTCCGGCTTTACCATCCTTAGAACGGCATTGGGCCACACCAAATATCGCTGTAAATTCTGGCGAGTACTGGAACCTGAGGTAGTTGGTTCACTAATACATGTGGCTGTGGCAGAACGGCCACGTCCTCTCTCAGCACCAGAGGGTCCACTAACAACACCACAACCATGTCCGCGTCCCTTACTAGATGTTTTACTCATTGTTACCATTCACCACAATAGGAAAAAAATTATTTTGCCCAATGTATTGAATTCAAATTGAGGCCTTTTTTTTACAGGCACATAACACTATCTGGCTATCTATTTATTTACCGTATTACACTAATCCAGGCACAGCAGTGTCCACAGATTTAGGGAATATCAATTATAGGCCTAGAATTTAGGCCCTGGATGAAAGGTATCCTTTTACGGACAGATTTACACTTGAGATGCACAGTAGCGTGTGAAAAAATATATAGGATTATGCTTTCAGCACTTGTATTTTAACACTTACTGTAATATACCCTTTAACGGAAAGAAATACACTTGGAGATGCACGTTGAGTGTAATATACCCTTTTACGGACAGATTTACACTTGGCCTGCAACAGTTGGAACACCAGATTTTGGGTATTGCTATTTTGGCAATTGAATTTCACCCCAGAAAATAATTTATCCTGTGCCGGATACTATTAAACTTGTCCAGCCACATCTGGAACACCAGATTTACGGTATTTATATTTTTGCAACTGAATTTCACCCCAGAAAATAATATATCCTATGACTGACACTATGAAACTTGTCCAGTCACAGCTGGAATACCAGATTTACTGTATTTCTATTTTGGCAATTGAATTTCACCCCAGAAAATAATAAATCCTTTGCGGACACTATTAAACTTGTCCAGCCACATCTGGAACACCAGATTTACGGTATTTATATTTTGCAACTGAATTTCACCCCAGAAAATAATATATCCTACGACTGACACTATGAAACTTGTCCAGTCACAGCTGGAACACCAGATTTACCGTATTTCTATTTTGGCAACTGAATTTCACCGCAGAAAATACTAAATCCTTTAACGGACTCTATTAAACTTGTCCAGCCATAGCAGAAACCACTGATTTATGGTATTGCTATTTTGGCAATTGAATTTCACCCCAGAAAAAATATATACTTTGCCGAACACTATTAAACTTGTCCAGTCACAGCTGGATCACCAGATTTCTGGTATTTCTATTTTGCAACTGAATTTTACCGCAGAAAATAATATATCCTATGACTGACTGTCGGGAATCGAACCTGTGACCAGTCATGTCCCAGGCGGTAGCTCTAGCCACTAGACTACCAGCCCTTCTGGACTTTTCCTCCTGCTGAACTCTTTCATCTATCTTGCTCCAGCCTACCCTTGTTAATCAGTCTTGATTCCGTGCACCTGTTACTTCCCTTTATAAGCCCAGCCTCTAGCACCAGACCTCTGCTGGTTATTGTGCCTCAAGCCTGTAGCAAGCTTCCTCTCTGCTCCTCCACGACGACTGCTATTTACCTTTGTTGCCGACCCGGACCGTTTGACCTCACTGAACTGCCGCCTGCATTGACCCTTTGCCTTCCACCGACCACGCCTCTGTCTACTCCTGCTGTTACCTCGCTGCCATCTCTACTGCCGACCCGGACTGATCGACTACGCTACCTGTCTCCTGCTTCTGTGGGCCTTTGCCACTGGACTCCAACCACCAGCCGGCTGTCCTCTGACTCAGGTGAGCCAAGGACCGTTACAGAATAACCAGCCATACCATGGAGTCCGCAATGGCCACTCTGCGCAAGCAGGTACCGAACTGCAGGAATTCGGTACTACGTACCAGGAGGAATTTGCCCAGCTCCAAGGCGTTGTTCGAAGCCAACAGAGGAGATTATTGAACTTCAGAGGCAACTCCTGGGCGTCCGCAGCACGGCCGCAGATACTCGCATGCCACTTCCATCAAAATTCGGCGGCGACAGGCGCCAGTATCGGGGTTTCTAAACCAATGCCGCATCTATTTTCAGATGTACCGGGCCCCTTCATTACCGAGAGAAAGAAGGTGCTATTCATGGTTAATCTCCTGACGGATGAAGCACTAGCATGGGCATCACCATGCGTGGAGACTAACAGTCAGCTCCTGGACGACTTAAACAACTTTATTGCCGCCATGAGCCAAGTCTTCGATGACCCCAACCGCTGTGCAGCAGCTGAGCGCGACTACATAGTTTACGGCAAGGGAGACGCTCCGTTGCTGAATATACCGCCGAATTTCGCCGCTGGGTCACGGACACCACCTGGAACCTAGCTGCACAGAGGAGCCAGTTCCGGCGAGGCCTGTCAGAATTAATAAAGATGAACTCGCCAGAGTTGAGGCCCCGGACAGTCTGGATGACTTCATTCAGTTATGCATCCGGATAGACCAAAAGGCTGTCTGAGAGAAAAGAAAGAACGACTCTGGTCCTTGGACCACAGGCCCACTACTCCTTCTCCTCTACCGCCCACGCGACCTCCAGCCAGCAACTGAACCTATGCAGGTCGGCGCACTACGCGGGTCTCTATCCACAGCTGAGAAGGAGAGACGGCTGGCCGAAAACCTCTGCCTCTACTGTGAGGAGCCGGGTCATTTGCCATTAAATGTCCCAATAAGATCCGAAAGACTATTGCCGTCACGGAGCTAAAGGAGCAACCACTGACTCCAGCCCCACCAGCAGCCCTTGAAAATAACAACACGGCAGCTCATGGATCCCATTTCATCATCCCCATCCTCATCGACATTGAGGGCAACAACTCTCCTGTTCAGCGATGTTAGACTCCGGGGCAGGAGGCAGCTTCATGGATCTAACCTTCGCTCGTGAACAGAATATTCCATTGACAGTCAAGGCAGCTCCCGTTGACCTGGAAACCGTCGGCGGATCCCGCTCTCCTCAGGGCCGGCTACTCACGAGACCATTGAACTACAGCTCCTCATAGAACCCAATCACTGTGAAAAGATCCACTTCTCTCTGATCACTTCTCCAAAGTTCCCGGTGATCCTGGGCATTCCATGGTTGGCCACCCACAACCCCTCGGTGGATTGGGAAACCCGCTGCTTACGGTTTCCGTCCGCGTTCTGTTCGCTCAATTGCTCCCACAAAGCCGTCCTTCCATCCGAGACACGACTATCTCTGAAGTATCCGTCAGGAATCTACTACCCCCTCAATATCGTGAGTTCCAAGATGTCTGCGACAAGAAAACGCAGACAAGCTGCCGCCACACCGACCCTACGACTGCCCAATAGAACTGTTGCCCGGGGCCGAAATACCCTTTGGCAGTATCTATTCCCTCTCAGAGCCTGAACTCAAGGCTCTGAAAGAATACCTGGACGAGGACCTAAAGAAAGGGTTCATCCGGCCCTCTACCTCCCCAGCAGGAGCCCCCTTTTTCTTTGTGGAGAAAAAGACTCATCCTTGCGTCCCTGCATTGACTACAGGAAGCTAAGCGATATAACCGTTAAGAACCGGTACCCGCTCCGCTGATTTCTGAACTCCTCGAGAGACTCCGGGTGCGAAAATCTTCACCAAACTTGACCTTCGAGGGGCCTACAGCCTTGTCGAATCCGCCCTGGGGACGAATGGAAGACCGCCTTCCGGACACGTTATGGTCGCCGAGTACCTGGTCATGCCTTTCGGACTTTGTAATGCTCCCGCCACCTTCCAGCACTTCATTAATGATGTCCTCAGGGACATGCTGGATTTGTTTGTAGTCGTTTACCTGGGCGACATCTTGATCTTCTCAGAAGACCTCGAACAGCACCGCGAACATGTCCGCAGGGTATTGCAGAGACTCCGCCAGAACTCTCTCTATATCAAACTCGAGAAATGTGAGTTTGAGCGAACCACCACTCAGTTCCTCGGGTACATCATCTCCCCAGAGGGCCTAAGTATGGACCCAGGGAAGGTCCAAGCCGTGTTGGACTGGCCCATTCCAAGAAACGTGAAGGAGGTACAAAGATTTATTGGCTTCGCCAACTTCTATCGGAAGTTTATCCGGGACTTCTCAAGGTCATTGCACCGATCACCCAACTCACCAAAAGGCAGTCCCCTTCTCCTGGACACCCGAGGCCCAGGAGGCCTTCACGAAGTGAAACTCCTCTTCACTTCTGCTCCAATCCTAGTCCACCCGAACCCGAGTTGCCTTTTACTATCGAAGTGGATGCATCTGACTCCGCGGTAGGGGCAGTTCTGTCTAACGGACAGGGGAGAAGATGCTACTACACCCGTGTGCATATTTCTCTCGCCAGATGTCCCCCTCCGAGAAGAACTACGACATCGGGAACAAAGAACTATTAGCGATCAAGGAAGCCTTCTCAGTGGAGACACCTGCTAGAGGAGCTGCCAACCCCATAATCGTACTAACTGACCACAAAAACCTCGAGTTCATCCGCAGCGCTAAGAGACTCACAGCCAGACAGGCCAGATGGAGCCTATTCTTTTCCCGCTTCAACTTTCTCATCACCTATCGCCCCCGGATCAAAAAACGGCAAGGCTGACGCCCTCTCTAGAATGTTTTGGAGCCCTCACAGAGTAATAAGGGCCAATACAACATCCTATCCGAGAAAAGTGTTGTGGGGGCCACCTACTCTAAAGAACTCCTAGTCACAATCAAAGAAGGATACGAAAATGACCCCTTCCTCGCCCACCCCACAAGGAATGTCAGCCTCACGTTTAAAAATGGTCATTGGTTTCATCAGGACCTACAACTTTATGTACCAGAAATTGCACGACTCGAAGTGCTCAAACTTAACCATGACTCCAAGCTGGCCGGCCATCTGGGCACAAGAAAGACCCAGGAGCTTCTCTCCCGCTCCTTCTGGTGGCCAACATACAGGGAGGACACCAAGAAGTACATCTCCTCGTGCACGGTCTGTGCCCGCAATAAGACTCCTCGTTCCTCTCCCGTGGGTCTGTTACAGCCCCTCCCAATTCCCTCCCGCCCCTGGGGCTCGATCTCCATGGACTTTGTGGTAGACCTTCCTCCTTCAAAAGGGATGAACACCATTCTGGTCGTGGTCGACCGCCTCACCAAAATGGCCCATTTCATCCCCTACAAGGGCCTACCCACGGCCAAACAGGCGGCTGATCTTGTCCTCAAAAGAGGTCTTCAGGCTGCATGGGATTCCGGACGGCGTGGTCTCAGACCGAGGCGTACAATTTACCTCAAGTTCTGGAAGGACTTCTGCCTGGCGCTCGGGGTTAAAGTGAACCTTTCCTCCGCTTTCCACCCTCAGTCAAGCGGGCAGACGGAGAGAACTAACCAGACCTTAGAGCAGTACCTACGCTGTTTCAGCTCCCACCTGCAGGATGACTGGCTTGACCATCTCCCCACAGCCGAGTTACGCCTACAACAATGCTGAGCACAGCTCAACCAAGCACAGCCCTTTCTTTGCTAACACAGGCTCGCACCCCGTGTTCATTCCCCACCTGCCCGTCGCCTCCACCCTCCCAGCAGTGGCCGGCGCCTAACAACCCTACAGGAGGCACAAAAGGACATAATGGACAACCTCCAGCTCGCCCAGAGGCGCTTTAAACAGGGAGCAGACAGGCGCCGCAAACCCACCGGGCTTCCATGTAGGAGACAAGGTATGGCTGTCCACCAGGAACCTCAGACTGAAGGTCCCCTCCAAAAAGTTAGCCCCAAAATACATGGGTCCGTTCCAGGTCACCGCACAAATTAACGAGGTCACGTTCGGCTTGACCTTCAGTTCCATTAGGGTGCACCCTGTCTTCCATTGCTCCCTCCTCAAGCCATGCGTGGAGAATACCTTCACTGGCCGCCACTCGCCCCCTCCACCACCCGTGAGGGTACAAGGTGAGGAAGAGTTCATTGTCGAGAAGATCCTCGACTCCAGGATCCACCGAGGAAAATTGCAATATCTAATTGGGTGGGAGGGCTACCCTCCGAGGATAACTCCTGGGAGCCTGAAGAAAACGTCCACGCCCCCAGACTGGTAAAGAGTTTCACCAACAGCACCCGGTAAGCCTGCCCCCATGGTGCCCGGAGGTCACCTTGGAAGGGGAGTACTGTCGGGAATCGAACCTGTGACCAGTCATGTCCCAGGCGGTAGCTCTAGCCACTAGACTACCAGCCCTTCTGGACTTTCCTCCTGCTGAACTCTTTCATCTATCTTGCTCCAGCCTACCCTTGTTCATCAGTCTTGATTCCGTGCACCTGTTACTTCCCTTTATAAGCCCAGCCTCTAGCACCAGACCTCTGCTGGTTGTGTGCCTCAAGCCTGTAGCAAGCTTCCTCTCTGCTCCTCCACGACGACTGCTATTTACCTTTGTTGCCGACCCGGACCGTTTGACCTCACTGAACTGCCGCCTGCATTGACCCTTTGCCTTCCACCGACCACGCCTCTGTCTACTCCTGCTGTTACCTCGCTGCCATCTCTACTGCCGACCCGGACTGATCGACTACGCTACCTGTCTCCTGCTTCTGTGGGCCTTTGCCACTGGACTCCAACCACCAGCCGGCTGTCCTCTGACTCAGGTGAGCCAAGGACCGTTACACTGACACTATTAATTTTGGCCAGCCACTGCTGGGACACCAGATTTAGGGGATTGCTATTTTGGCAATTGAATTTCACCACAGAAAAAAATCTATCCTTTGCCAGACAGCAGACAGTATTACACTTGGCTAGCCACAGCTGGATCACCAGATTTAGGGGATTGCTATTTTGGCAATTGAATTTAACCCTCGATAAAATATAGAAATTCTATCCTGAGTTTCTAGGGTGACAATAAGCATAGCCAAAAAAAAAAACTAGTATTCATGGATTGATGGACTTGGTGGCAGCTTGTGCTGGTTCACCACAAGACACAAAATGGCGCCGATCACCCCAGAAAAAGAAAAGCGCTCTGTGCAGCCTACAAACCAGTGAGCAATTAACTAGCAGAAGTTGAATGATTCACAGCTGTAGATCGATAACTTCATTAGGTGTTTTTGCTGAGTTTTCCCTGCCTAATCTCGCCCTCACAGCAGCTGCGTCCTAACCCTACACTTATCAGAGCAGAATGACGTGCAGCGCTACGTGACTCCAGCTTAAAGAGGACCTTTCATCAGGGTAAAAAATGTGTACTAAGTATGCTGACATGTAGAGCTGCGCCAAGGGATCTCCCTGCACTTACTATTATCTCTGGGCACCGCTCCGTTCGCCCGGTATAGGCTTCGGTATTTTCTGGGACTTGGTTATATTAGGAGGAGCCTAGTATCACTTGGTTATACTAGGCGTAGCGCTACTGTCGCAGGCGCTAAGCTCACAGCCTGGGAGAAAAAAAAACTTAACAGTGTTCTTTTGTATAGAGTGATGGGGCTAGATCCTGAAAAATCCTGAGGTTATCCTGATCCTCCATATGTGTGTGTATAGCTGATTAAATTGATCTTGACATATTTGAAAGTGTGCAGCTACTACATTGGAGTGATGACACAGATCAGCTGTGGTATCTTCCAGTGCATCCACTCGATTTCCCATATGTTTAATCTCTTGTAGATCATGAGCAAGAGGAGAAAGTGCTGAAGTAAGAGCCTGCTGGAAAAGATCTGGTTAATGGAAGGTCTGAGAGTGATGAGGTGTTGTCCTCTCCCACTCAGTTCTCTGTCTTTGGAGATTGGAGAGTTATCTGTAGGAGGGTTGTCTGGGTTTTAGAATGCTTGGTAACATATTTATCCATCTTTCCATTGCTCATGTTAGGTCTGGAGACAGGGAGAGAATCTTTAGCCAGAGGAGGACCAACTTTTACCATTGTCAGAATTATTAGGTGCACAATAAATGATGGTAGGTGCGTGGTAAAATTTAGAGACACATGAAGCTCGCGGGTTGAGAATGCTTATATAAAGAGCTCTCAAGACTGTACACATTGAGCTCACATTAGGGATCCATAATACATCTTATGGAGGCTTGAGGCTCTCTATAGATCCAGTTGTGTGCAGTGTATAACAAAAGACACGGGGAAACTGATGCAGGATTATTCCCTTAATTTACAGGGGGATTCCGATGTGATTACAGCTATGCTGCGGTCTGTGTTAAGAGAGTCTCGGAATATTGTCTGCCGGAGGGCAGTGGTAGTAATGGAAGCTAAAACTCCCTGGAAGTGCCAGTATGAAGCTACAATCAGTACCTACAGCATTCTAAGGAGCATGGGTCTCAGGTTGTGGAGTCCTGATATGCAGGCCCAGGATCAAGATGGCGGCCGCTCGACCTTGTAATGTGCCTCTGCAGGTAAGCCGTTTTCCCAGCAGTGTAGCCGAGAGCCCCTGTACTCCAGTGAGGACTGAAGGTGCTCTTTTCCCCTCACTTCAGCTCCAGTTGTGGTGTGCATCCGTTTCAGGGGCCCAACAGGAGCCCGGGATGAGGCAGGTTCTGGATTCAAGATGGCGCTGTCGCTATGCGTGGGGGCCCAGGCTGGTGCAGAAGGTAGTGGGCCTTAAAGTGAGTTTGTCAGCTTGTGGCGTTGAGCGGGCGATCTCCTGGTGGTCTAGATGTCGCCCAGCAGAATGGGTGGGCTGCAGGCGGTCAGAGCGCCGGACTCGGATCGGCTGGTAAATTGAGGCCGGGGATCCATGTCTTTAGCTAGGCCGCAGGTATTTCTCTGCCCGCCTGGGAGCTGGAGCCGACCAAAGGGGCTCTTTAGGGTAGCGGATCCCCTGGAGATGCTGCACTGAGGGGTTTTGTGGCTGATGGGGCAATGAAATCCAGAGTATGGGAAGGGATTGATCTCTGTGTGCAGGAGCTGATGTGAGAAATGTTCTCTCCCTTTCAGCTGCAGGCCATGCCCCCAATATGAGATTATTTCTGCCCCTACACCAACACTTGAACTGTGTGTAGATGCCCTGACAAAGATTTCAGACTAGTATTTCACATGATTTCACTCAGATATTTAAAATGCTACTGTATTGTAAAAACAAGTTGCACACTTGTATTGTTCCCCGACCCCTCTGAATTGAAAGATTGGAAAACACATTTTGTACACTTTTTTTTTTCCACAAAAAAAAAAAAAGTTGAACTGTCTGGAGATACCCTGACACAGATTTTGGACTAGTATTTCACATGTTTTCACTGAGTTATAATGCTACCTTCTGGATTATAAAACATGCATTGCACACGTATATTGCTATTTTCCCAAACCAAAAATAGAAAATTAAACTGTCTGGATATGCTCTGTCCCAAATTCCGATTTCAGGTGTTTTCACTGAAATGTAAAATACTATATTTCCTCTGCATGGTAAAACACCTGTTGTGCAGTTGTATTAAGTTTATTCCCTCTACACCAACACTTGAGAAAATAAGAAAAAAATATTCACTAAAATATGTTTTTTTGCTTCAAAACTGCTATTGTGTTAAAGTGAAATAAATTTAAAAAGTAGACATGTTAGGTATCGCCGCATCTGTAACAACAAGCTCTAAAAATATCACATGACCTAACCCCTCAGGTAAACACCGTAAAAATAAATAAAAACAGTGCCAAATGCCATTTTTTTGTCACCTAACTTCAGATAAAGTGCAACACCAAGCGATCAAAAAGGTGTATGTCCCCCCAAAATAGTACCAATCAAACCGTCACCTCATACTGCAAAAAAATAGACCCTACCTAAATAAAGCTATGGCTCTCAGAATATGGAGACACTAAAACGTTTTTGGTTTCAAAAATGCTATTGTGTAAAACAGGTGAATGCTATAAAAATAAATAAATAAAAACTGTGCTAAAACAATTTTTTGGTCACCCTGCCCCATAAAGTGTAATAATAAATTATTAAAAAATCATATGTACCCAAAAATGGTACCAATAAAAATGTCAACTCTTCCTGCAAAAAATGAGCCACTGCTCAAGATGATCGGCAGAAAAATAAAAAAAAATATGGCGTTCAGAAAATGGAGACTCAAAAATATATATTTTTTTCAAAAATGCTTTATTATGTAAAACTGAAACAAAGAAAGTAGACATATTTGATATCATTGCATCTGTAACAACCTACTCTATAAAAATAGCACATTATCTACCCTGTCAGAGGAAGGTTGCAAAAAATTAAAAATAAACTGTGCCAAAACAGTCATTATTTGGTTACCTTGCCTCACAAAAAGCATAATATAGAGCAATTAAAAATTGTATGTACCCCAAAATAGTACCAACAAAACTGGCACCTTATTCTGTAGTTTTCAAAAGGGGCTCACTTTTTGGGAGTTCTTACTGTAAGGGTGCATCAGGGGTGCTTCAAATGGGACATGGCATCTAAAAATCAGTTCAGCAAAATCTGCCTTCCAAAAACCATACAGCCCTCCTTTTCTTCTGCGCCCTGCCGTGTGCCCTTACATCAGTTTACGTCCACATGTGGGGTGTTTCTGTAAACCACAGAATCAAAGTAATACATATTGAGTTTTGTTTGGTTGTTAACCCTCGATAAAGAAAAAAATGCATTAAAATGGAAAATCTGCCAAAAAGTGAAATTTTGAAATTCCATCTCCATTTTCCTTTAATTCTTGTGGAACACCTAAAGGGTTAACAAAGTTTGTAAAATCTGTTTTGAGTAACTTAAGGGGTGTAGTTTCTACAATGGGGTCATTTATGGGGGTCTCCACTATGTAAGCCCCACAAAGTGACTTCAGACCCGAACTGGTCCTTAAAAATGGGTTTTGGAAATGTTCTTTAAAAATTTTTAGAATTGCTTCTAAAATTCTAAGCCTTCTAATGTCCTAAAAATTAAAATTACATTTACAATGACATATGAGAAACGTTACATAATAAATATGTTGTAAGGCATCACTTTCTGTTTTAAATGCAAAGAAATTAAAATTTTAAAAATTGTGAATTTTTCTAAAATTTTGGTACATTTAGGGATTATATTATAAATAAAGGTGAAATATATCGACTCAAATTTACCACAGTCATGAGGTACAATGTGTCACGAGAAAACAATTTGAGAGTGGCTTGGATAAGTAAAAGCGTTCCAAAGTTACTACCACATAAAGTGACACATGTCAGATTTGTTAAATTAGGCTCTGTCAGGAAGGGGGTAAATGGCCCTGATGTGAAGTGTTTAAAAAAAATGATGTTTTATATAATTCACAATAATTTGTAAAGTAGCATCAGTGTTTCTGACCTGATAAAAATGCTGTAAAAAAAAAAAAATGCCACAAAATGCTGTGTGTTGGATTTAAGTTAAAATTACATGATTTTGCTATTTCATGACAAAGTCGTTATTTTATGAAAGACACGGAGGCGAGTTTACTTAACCCTTTCTTTACTGTCCACCAATAGCAGCAAAGAATATAAACAGTAAGAAAATGGTAACCATAGTAATAGACGACTCCCATACCAAGTCCCAATATAATAGTCAGCACCTCCCCATCCAATTCCTCTTTCTTTGGAGATGTGACACCGAACTATCAAACAGGAACCAAGGAACAGTCCAGAACACTGTAGAACCAACCATCCCGAAATCCAGCCGGAAGCGGATCAGGAAACATCAGCAAACTGGGGCTAAACCATCAACTGGTGATGAAGCGTCCACAATGGGGAATCCTTCACCGCGGCACCCAAAGTCCTGGGAAGAAGCGAGGGTCTCTATACAACATGAGCAGCGCAGCATCAACCTGTGAAGATATAAAAAAGGAGCCCAATCATTAAAGCAGTAGTTAAACAGATTGCTCCTGCTCAGACATAATATATTTAAAATTGAAACAACACAGTGCCGATAATGTCAAACTAAGATCCACCAGGGAAAACATAGCGTTAACAGTTCAGATGCACGTAATTGGCCACATAGTGCAGAGTTCAATGCAATATTTACAAACCTTAGATATAAACAACGGGGAGGGGGGGGGGATATGGGGTGCGACAATACTCTCCTCCGTGTCTTTCATAAAATCATGACTTTTCGTCATGAAATAGTAAAATCATTTAATTTTATGTCAAGACACGGAGGCTCGTATTGTAAGTTTAAAGCTGATCAATAACAGAAGAGAAAACATGTGGCGAAGGCCTAAAGTAGAATTCTCTGAATGTGGAAATGTGGGACCAGTCTGCCTCATGAGGTCCTCGAGACGTGCTTTAGAAGGCACTATTGATGTGGCTGCTGCCCCTCGAGCTGAGTGAGTGGAAAATACGGATATATCCACTCCAGCCATTGACATCACCAATTTCACCAAACAAGCCAAGGTAGTGCTGGACACGGGCGAAGGGTTGACAAATCGAGAGAAAGAGCTGAGGGTATGAGGCTGAGCGATGGGCCTTCGTACGGAGTTCATATTCCTTCAAACAGGTCACTGGACATAGCGCCGGGAAGTCAAACTCGGGTACTCAGGATGTATATTCGTCTTGGTTCGTCTAGAGATGTTAAGTCACTCCGTCCGAAGTGAAAGACCTCGCATTGTAGTCTAGGGCAAGAATATCCGAAACCCGTTTGCAGCAAATGAGGCAAAACAGGGAAGCCAATTTGTCCGACAGTTGTTGCAAGGTGAGGTCCGAATTAGGAGGCCAGGAAGTAAACAGAGACAAAATGCAGGAAACGTCCCATGTAGCCAAGTTTTGAGGCTTGGGGGGCATGATAGGCGTGACCCCCAAAGTAAGCGGCACACCAAGCGGTGTTGGCCTGCTGGATAGCCGTCGAAACCCTGGTGAGCTGAAGAGATGGCTGACTTAAACAGGTTAATCGTGCGATACGCTTGACCAGCCTCGAACAACGAAGTGAGAAACTGGAGTATAGCTGTCACAGGTGCCGAAGCGGGATACAAGTCCCGAGCCAGGCACCAGCCAGGCCAAGCTCTCCAGGCTGCCCATATGATCGTCTAGTGTCGGGAGCCCATGTGTCGAGTTGCGTCCGAAACTCCTTGGATTTCCCAGGGGTCCCGAGATCCTCCAACCGAGTAGCCGCAGCAAACCGTCCAGTAGGAGGGGGTGTCGTTGGCCCAATAGACCCAGCAGGAGATCCTGGTAGGCTGGCAGAAGTCTGGGTACATCTATTGCCAGTTCCAGGAGCTGTGGGAACCAGGATTGGGTCCCCCAGAAAGGGGTAAACAGGACCAAATCGGCCAACTGGCGTCGGACTTGGATTAGAACCCGAGGTATCATGGCAAGGGAGGGAAAGCGTAAAGACGGGAGTTGGTCCAGTCTTATATGAAGGTGTCCACTGCTTCCGCAGCTGTGTCTGGGCGCCAGCTGTAGAACCGAGGTAGTTGGGCGTTGAGCCCAGGATGCAGTGTATATAATATTACAGTATACATATTTTTATATATATTTGTATTTAACATGGAGCAGTGTATATAATAGTGTTTGTATGTATGTATGTATGTATGTATGTATGTGTATATATATATATATATATATATATATATATATATATATATATATATATAAAATTAGGGTGCAGTGTATATAATAGTACATTATATATATTTTTATATATTATATATATTTATATATAACAGGGTGCAGTGTATATCATAGTATGAGCCAGGAAGCGAAGAGGTCGATGGCAAAGGTCCCCAGAGAGACGAGATAGTGGAGAACACCTCCACATTCAATTTCCAATCACTGCTGTCCGATAGATAGGGTGAGCTCCAATCTGCCTAGGTGTTAAGACCGGGGAGGTATTCCACCTGGATGATTAGATTCCTGGACAGGCAATGGGCCCAGAAATCCTTTGCCAAGCGGGCCAGCATTGTCGAATCCGTGCCACCCATGTGATTGACATAGCAAACCGCTGAGGTGTTGTCCATGTGCAGTCTGATGCATTCATTGGCGGTGTCGTTTGCGAGAAACTCCGAGCGCGGAGGAGCCGGCCAGGAGTTCCAGGGCATTGATATGGAGACGTAATTCGTACCAGAGTGTTCAGGGCCCGGAGGTTGATAACCGGGTGCATCTGCCTGCCTTTCTTTTCTACAAGAAAGATGTTGCTGAGAACCCCAGTGGGGGACATTGGGGCTGGTTCCACCGCCCCTTTCTTGTATAGTGCCGATAGCTCCTTGTCTATTAAGGTGTAGTTTGTCCCTGAAAGTACAATAGGGTGAGGGGGAGGAATATGACACGGGGTGTCGACTAACTATGTGAAACCCCCTCACTGTGGATGCCTAACCAGGCTTGGAAAAAATGATGGAGTCTGCCCCTACACATATATTGGGAAAAAACCTGAGGTAGGTGTAATCTTACCATAAGGGCGTCTGGAACCGGGGTTCCCTCTGAAGCCTCTGGAGCGCCATAGTCTTCCATGAGAGGGGAAGAAGATAGATTGGTGACTAGCCTCCTGGTAGGGCGGTTTTTGGTTGTAGGAGCCTCGTCCAAATCCACGGGCGTGGTAATTAGACCAGCCGGACAGATGGCCCCCTAACACTGCAGGCCCTGGTAGAGACCTGTCCTTGAAATACCCTCTTCATAGAGGATTGAGCTTTGTCCAAGGCCGTACATACAAAACATGAGGTAAATCCATTTCCCCAGGGGATGGGGGAGGCAGGCACTTTGGATTTGGGCATAATGAAATCACTGCAAGATTTATCCCTGCTGGGGTTAGAGCGGTAACCTAACGAGAGGGATAGGATTGACTAGCAGGAGTTAATCACCCCAGACTAGCTGCCTATTAAGGGGTAGAGATACAGTGGATATAAAAAGTCTACACACCCCTGTTAAAATGTCAGGTTTCTGTGATGTAAAAAAAATGAGACCAAGATAAATCATTTCAGAACTTTTTTCACCTTTAATGTGACCTATAAACCGTACAACTTAATTAAAAAACAAACTGTAATCTTTTAGGTAGAGGGAATAAAAAATAATAAAATAAAATTATATGGTTGCATAAGTGTGCACTAACTAATATTTTGTTGAAGCACCTTTTGATTTTAGTACAGCACTCTAGAGTTGTTTCGGTACCAAAATTTTGACTCGGTATCGATACCATAAAAAAGTATTGCGATACTCGATACCATTTGATACCACGCGAAAAAAATAAACGCCAAAAAAATCCGCATGCATTCCACATTTTATGAAACCGCCGGCTCATAATACAACAGTCCTATTCTACTTTTTTGTGGGGACAAGACGACTAAAAGAAAATGGCGAATCGTGCATTTTTTTCTTTTTCTTTTTTTCTTTTACAGCGTTCACCGCATAAAAGTGGATTTTTAATAGTTTGGACTTTTGAGGCGATGGCGATATGTAATATTTTATTTATGTATTGTTTATATATTTTATATGTAAAATTGGGAAAGGGGTGATTTATAATTAATATTTTGGTGTACTTTAACTTTTTATTTTTTTTACAGTTTATTTATTAACTATTTCCCCCTTAGGGGCTAGAACCTGGGATATTCTCATCCTATTCACCCTAATAGAGCTCTATCAGGGTGAATAGGATCTCACCCTCTCCCTGCTGCCCTGTGCACAGTGCACACAGCAGCAGGGAGCAGACCAAGACAGCCAGGACTTCAGAAGCGTCCTGGTTACCATGGTAACCGATCGGAGCCCCAGCATTACAGTGCTGGGGCTCCGATCACTACCACTGCCACCAATGAGGAGGAGCTGAGGGGACCCTGTGGCCACTGCCACCAATGATTTTATTACTGGGGGGAAGGGGTGGGGCACACTGCCCACTGCCCACCAATGTTTTAATACTAGGGGGCACACTGCCCACCAATGTTTTAATACTAGGGAGGGGAGGGGGCACACTGCCCACTGCCCACCAATGTTTTAATACTAGGGAGGGGCGGAGCACTGGCCAGCCTAATAACGTTTATATATAAATGCAGGCAGAAGGCACAGGCTCGGCACCTGCCTGTGACCGGCGCTGCGATCAGAGGCTATTAACCCCTCAGGTGCCGCACCTGAGGGGTTAATTGCCGCGGATCGCAGCACTGGAGTCATGAGCAGGTGCCGAGAGCTTGTGCCTTCTGCCTACATTTATATAAGAAACTGTACTCGGCATTGCTGGCCAGTGCTCCCGTCCCCCAGCTCTGCCCCTCCTCCCGCCCCGCTCCGCCCCTCTCCCTCTATTGGTTGCAGCGGCAGCATGAGGGGAGGAGAGACTGCCTCCTTCTCCCTGTGCTGCCGAGGAGAACATGGCCGCGCCGAGAGCAGAGCAGCCATGCTCTCCTATACTGGGCTGTGCAGTAGTGCAGCCCAGTATCGATAAAATACTTTTCCTGGTATCGAGTGCGATGCCAGAGAAAAGTATCGATTGAGTATCGAAAGTTCGATACCGAAACAACCCTACAGCACTCAGTCTTTTTGGGTATGAGTCTATCAGCATGGCACATTTTGACTTGCCAAGAAAAAAAAAAGACTACAAATCTGCCAAATTGGGAGGGCATCTCCTGGGCACAGCCCTCTTCAGATCACCCCACAGATTTTCAATCGGATTCAGGTCTACGCTCTGGCTGGGCCATTCCAAAACTTTGGTTCGTTGTCATGCTGAAAGATGAAGTTCCTCTTCATGTTCAGCTTGCTAGCAGAAGCCTGCAAGTTTTGTGCCAATATTGATTGCTATTTGGAACTGTTCATAATTCCCTCTATCTTAAATAAGGCCAGCTGAAAAAACTGCCCCAAAGCATGATGCTGTCACCACCATGCTTCACTGTGGGTATGGTGTTCTTTTGGTGATGTGCAGTGCTGTTTTTGCGCCAAACATATCTTTTGGAATTATGGCCAAAAAGTTCAACCTTGGTTTCATCCGACCATAACACCTTTTCCCACATGCTTTTGGGAGACTTCAGATGTGTTTTTGCAAAATGTAGCCTGGTTTGGATGTTTTTCTTAATAAGAAAAGGCTTTCGTCTTGCCACTCTACCCCATAGCCCAGACATATGAGGAATAGGGAGATTATTGTCACATGTACCACACAGCCAGTACTTGCCAGATATTCCTGCAGCTCCTTTAATGTTGTTGTAGGCCTCTTGGTAGCCTCCCAGACCAGTTTTCTTCTCGTCTTTTCATCAATTTTGAAGGACATCCAGTTCTTGGTAATGTCACTACTGTGCCATATTTTCTTCACTGTCTTCACTGTGTTCCATGGTATATCTAATGCCTTGGAAATTCTTTTGTACTCTAATCCTGACTAATACCTTTTAACAATGAGATCCCTGTGATGCTTTGGAAGCTCTCTGTGGACCATGGCTTTTGCTGTGGGATGCGACTAGGAACATTTATTTGAGGTTAATCGGAGGCACTGTAAATGATGGCACATGTATGCTGACTCCTATTTAACATGGTTTTGAATATGATTGCCTAATTCTGAACATAGCTACATCCCCAGTTATGCAACATTATTTTAGTTTTTTTGTTTTCTTCCCTCCACCTAAAAGATTTCAGTTTGTTTTCAATTGAGTGGCACAGTTCATAGGTCACATTAAAGGTGGAAAAAGTTCTGAAATGATTTATCTTTGTCTTAATTTTTTACAGCACAGTAATTTTAACCTGACATTTTAATAGGGGTGTGTAGACTTTTTATATCCACTTTAGGGTAGCTCAACAGGGCCCAGACCGGTAGATAGGAAAAGGACATGAGGCCAAGCTGGAGACTGAAGACTGGATGTAGGAAATGGCTGCTGGAATCTCGCGATATTCAAGGCACTTCCAAAATTTTGACATTCGAAAATAACCCGACGGGGGCGAGTAGGAATAGTCGAACGTGGTGGACAAGGCAGTAAGACAGAGGGACAAACGAGAAAGAAGATTATGTGAAGAAAAGCTGCCATAGACACAAAGGGCATCAAGGAGGAGAAGCAACAGCCAGTCTGAGAGGAAAAGGCAAATGGAGGGAAGATGAGGTAGAGATGAAATACAAAAGGAGGTCTGGGACCCTGGAGTGAAGGAAAACTTACGGAACTAAAAGGAATAGAAATAATAAGCGTATGGAAAATAAATTAGACGTGTACTTATGTGTTTGGTAGCAGCAAAGAAAGAGGAATTGGATGGGGAGGTGCTGACTATTATACTGGGACTTGGTATGGGAGTGGTCTATCACTATGGTTACCATTTTCTTACTGTTTGTATTCTTTGCTTCTATTGGTGGACAGTAAAGAAAGGGTTAAAGGGTTTCTGTCACCAGATTTTGGCCTCTTAAGCAGTCTCACATTAGCTATGGGCCAATGTCAGACCAATCTAATAATGTAAATCAAATGCCCCTCTGACCTGTCATAACGTTATATCATATGCAAATTAGCCTCTAGAAGCAGGGAGGGCATTGCCCCTGCTCCTAGAGGCTCCGTGTTCCATCTGAGGCCACGCCCTCTCCTTCTGATTGACAGTGTCGGGCAGTGCAGCTCTTCTGCCTCGGCCCTGTTTTCATGCCGAAATCGGCGCAGGCACAGTGAGCTGAGGACGCTGGCGCCTGCTGTCCTCAGCTCACTGCGCCTGCGCTGAATACACTAAGCGGATTGCGCAGAATTTTGGCATGAAGACAGGGCCGGAGGCAGGAGAGCTGCACTGCCCAGCACTGTCAATCAGAAGAAGAGGGGCGTGACCGCAGGTGGGAACACTGAGTCCTCAGGGGCAACACCCTCCCTGCTCCTAGTCCTAGAGGCTAATTTGCATATGATATAAAACCCTTTTTTTTTTTTTTTTTTTTGCGTTATGACAGGTCAGAGGGGCATTTGATTTACATTATTAGGTTGGTCTGACATTGGCCCATAGCTAATGTCAGACTGCTTAAGAGTTAAGAGGCCAAAATCTGGTGACAGAAACCCTTTAAGCAATATGAGTCTCTGTGTCTTGACATAAAATCACATTTCGTCTAAAGCACTACTATATGTCAGGCTCGCTAATCAAATAAGAGGTTATCAAATCTTGTGTTTTCACTACACTCTTTGCTTCCTAGCCCCTCATTACTGAGAGCAGCATCAGGTTTTCTTTTAGCTTAAAGCGATGTTTGTAACTTTCCTCCTGCAGACAGGCGACAGTCCAGCATCATAACTTGGCTGTTCCACCAATCAGAAGGTCAGGCTAGACAGCCTATTAGCCCAGTCAGTGGAGAGACCTGCTACATTTACCAATTAGAGAAACCAGCACTCTATGTAAGCCTGGCTTGCGCTATTTCCTGGGCCAGTTATTGTGTCCTGCATCCTGGAGCGATTTGACAGTGTTCTCATGTTCTCATTTTCTCACCCAGCTTCCATTTGACTATTGTCTGGAATAATCATTTTTATCTGTATTAGCATTATCTGGACTGCCAGACTGCCAGTTTACCTGCCATTCTGTCTCTTTCAGTTTTACCGAGTTTTTGACTCTCTGCCTCTGTGTTTTGATCTTTCCTGACTGACATTTTCTCTGCAGCCTCATGAATGCTCCACCAGAAGGCAACTGCTCTGCAGACATAACCTGGGGACATGCAGCAGCAAAGTATAGCTACTGTACAGGGTTTACAGGGTCAAAACCCATAGACCCTTACATTTTGTAAACCAAAGTGTCCCTGTCTGATATGGGAAGCTCTGTTTATAAACCATTACTACAGGTTTTTATTTTGCTTAACATGCCCTAAATATGGCTGGAAGAATTGGAGTTTAGATATAATGTATATACAGTTGTGTTCAAAATTATTCAACCCCCAATGCTGTAAAGGGTTTTAGGGAATTTAGTGTACATTTGTAATTGTGTTCAGAATGAAATCTTACAAGGACTTTTTAAAGAACCAAATGCAACTAAAATAACCAATTGTTTTTGTAATACAGTATTAAATGTTTTTTTTGTGATTTCTTCATTGACACAATTATTCAACCCCTTAAAGACTACCACTCTTAAGAACAGAGGTTCATTCAAGTGTTTTCGATCAGGTATTGAAAACACCTGTGGATGTCAAGGAGCAGCAATCAAGCATAATAAGCACCAATTAGGCAGATTTAAAATGACTGTGATACTCAGCTCCTTCTAGACATTTACTGGTGTGTTTACAAACATGGTGAAGACAAGAGAAGAGGTGATTTCTCCTCACAGGAAGGGCAATGGCTATAAGAAGATTGCAAAGATGTTAAACATACCAAGAGACACCATAGGAAGCATCATTTGCAAATTCAAGGCAAAGGGCACTGTTGAAACGCTACCTGGTCGTGGCAGAAAGAAGATGCTGACTTTGCTGTGCGCTACCTGAAGCGCAAAGTGTAAAAAAGTCCCCGTGTGACTGCTGAGGAACTGAAAAATGATTTGTCAGATGCGGGTACTGAAATTTCAGCTCAGACAATAAGGCGCACACTGCGTAATGAAGGCATCCATGCTAGAACTCCCAGGCACACCCCCTTGCTGTCTCCAAAGAATAAGAAGAGTGGACTGCAGTATGCCAAGTCATGTGGACAAACCACAAAAGTTTTGGGATGGTGTTCTGTGGACGGATGAAACAAAATTAGAACTGTTTGGGCCCATGGATCAACGCTATGTTTGGA
>JAKVIS010000456.1:0-68823 GCA_033119425.1 Bufotes viridis | reverse complement strand
AATCCTTCACTTGCACTGGGCCCACAGGAGCTTAAGCATGTCTCTAGAAAGTTATTGACACATTTTTTTACTTCTAGAACTTATTCTACTCTTTGATTTGGCCTCCATTAATTAAACATATCGGGTTTACCTCTAAAGAGGAGGCCAGTCAAGTATATCAAGTGTATTAAAGAGAACATTTTCTATCAAGAGCAGAGATAATTATTAGTACTACAAATCTATTGGAAGAAACAAGCATTGTCAATGTTCAAATATAAACTCTAGATACTTTCAAAGATTCAAGACCTTGAAAAGATAGACTTATGGGCTACTTTCCTTAAATTATAAACAAAGAGGTTAAAGGTCACCTATTAAAAAAATAATAGCCTCCTCACGCCCTACAGCTATCCTGTCCAGCACCATTATGGGTGATATGTCTACCCTTTGAGGTAAGAAAGAATCTTTTGTAATCTGTAGCATAATTTAGGCAAAGTAGCAGGAACAAACTCTATATTTGTGGAGTTATACACAGTAAATTGCATACTACAAAAATCTTTGCTATTTCACTACCATAGATTTTTCTCAGCATAACCCCATATTTGATTTTCTCTCTAAAAAGTAACAGCTATAGATCTAAAGGAACTCATCCTTCAGTTGGACAGGGTCCCAGGAACTTAAGCGGTTGTCTCACTTCTGCAACTGACCTTTATTATGTAGATAAAGGCAATACTAGTCCCAATGTATTACAAATAATTCTATTGTTTCCTTTTCTGGCTGCATTCATTTTTCTATCATATCATACACTGCTTGTTTCCATGGATTGCAACAAGCCTGCTATCCATAAGCAGTGGTCTTGCTTGCACACTATAAGACAAAGCAGTGGTCTATCTAGTAGGCGGGACCATGGGAGCTCAACTGGGCCGGTGTTTTGTCCGATATTGTGAAAGCATGGGCACTGCTGCCTGATTGTAGGATTGGTCATCATAACCATGGAAATGAGCAGTGTATAATGTGCTGGAAAAATAAATCAAGCTAGCAAAAGTGGCAACTGAAAAGTCACCATAAAATAGTAAATGCCTGTTATTAAATTTACACTGCATGATAAATTCTCTTTGCTAAAGTGAGACAACCCAGATTAACACATCTCTAATAAGATAATGATGTGGTCTTTACCTCTAGGAATAAATCCTTCACTTGCACTGGGCCCAAGGAACTTAAGCATGTCTCTAGAAAGTTATTGACACAATTTTTACTTCTAGAACTTATTCTACTCTTTGATTTGGCCTCCATTAATTAAACATATCGGTTTTTACCTCTAAGAGGAGGCCAGTCAAGTATATCAAGTGTATTTAAAGAGAACATTTTTTATATCAAGAGCAGAGATAATTATTAGTACTACAAATCTATTGGAAGAAACAAGCATTGTCAATGTTCAAATATAAATCCTAGATACTTTTCAAAGATTCAAGACCTTGGAAAAGATAGACTTATGGGCTACTTTCCTTAAATTATAAATAAAGAGGTTAAAGGTCACCTATTAAAAAAATAATAGCCTCCTCACACGCCCCTACAGCTATCCTGTCCAGCACCATTATAGGTGATATGTCTACCCTTTAGGTAGAAAGAATCATTTACCAATTTGCTTATAATTTAGGCAAAGTAGCAGAACAAACTCTATATTTATGGATTATACACAGTAAATTGCATACTACAAAAATCTTTGCTATTTCACTACCATAAGATTTTCTCAGCATAACCCCATATTTGATTTTCTCTCTAAAAAGTAACAGCTATAGATCTAAAGGAACTCATCCTTCAGTTGGACAGGGTCCCGGGAACTTAAAGCGGTTGTCTCACTTCTGCAACTGACCTTTATTATGTAGATAAAGGCAATACTAGTCCCAATGTATTACAAATAATTCTATTGTTTCCTTTTCTGGCTGCATTCATTTTTCTATCATATCATACACTGCTTGTTTCCATGGTTACAACAAGCCTGCTATCCATAAGCAGTGGTCTTGCTTGCACACTATAAGACAAAGCAGTGGTCTATCTAGTAGGCGGGACCATGGGAGCTCAACTAGGCCGGTGTTTTGTCCGATATTGTGAAAGCATGGGCACTGCTGCCTGATTGTAGGGTGGTCATCATAACCATGGAAATGAGCAGTGTATAATGTGCTGGAAAAATAAATCAAGATAGCAAAAGTGGCAACTGAAAAAGTCACCATAAAATAGTAAATGCCTGTTATTAAATTTACACTGCATGATAAATTCTCTTTGCTAAAGTGAGACAACCCAGATTAACACATCTCTAATAAGATAATGATGTGGTCTTTACCTCTAGGAATAAATCCTTCACTTGCACTGGGCCCAAGGAACTTAAGCATGTCTCTAGAAAGTTATTGACACAATTTTTACTTCTAGAACTTATTCTACTCTTTGATTTGGCCTCCATTAATTAAACATATCGGTTTTACCTCTAAAGAGGAGGCCAGTCAAGTATATCAAGTGTATTTAAAGAGAACATTTTTTATATCAAGAGCAGAGATAATTATTAGTACTACAAATCTATTGGAAGAAACAAGCATTGTCAATGTTCAAATATAAATCCTAGATACTTTTCAAAGATTCAAGACCTTGGAAAAGATAGACTTATGGGCTACTTTCCTTAAATTATAAATAAAGAGGTTAAAGGTCACCTATTAAAAAAATAATAGCCTCCTCACACGCCCCTACAGCTATCCTGTCCAGCACCATTATAGGTGATATGTCTACCCTTTAGGTAGAAAGAATCATTTACCAATTTGCTTATAATTTAGGCAAAGTAGCAGAACAAACTCTATATTTATGGATTATACACAGTAAATTGCATACTACAAAAATCTTTGCTATTTCACTACCATAAGATTTTTCTCAGCATAACCCCATATTTGATTTTCTCTCTAAAAGTAACAGCTATAGATCTAAAGGAACTCATCCTTCAGTTGGACAGGGTCCCGGGAACTTAAAGCGGTTGTCTCACTTCTGCAACTGACCTTTATTATGTAGATAAAGGCAATACTAGTCCCAATGTATTACAAATAATTCTATTGTTTCCTTTTCTGGCTGCATTCATTTTTCTATCATATCATACACTGCTTGTTTCCATGGTTACAACAAGCCTGCTATCCATAAGCAGTGGTCTTGCTTGCACACTATAAGACAAAGCAGTGGTCTATCTAGTAGGCGGGACCATGGGAGCTCAACTAGGCCGGTGTTTTGTCCGATATTGTGAAAGCATGGGCACTGCTGCCTGATTGTAGGGTGGTCATCATAACCATGGAAATGAGCAGTGTATAATGTGCTGGAAAAATAAATCAAGATAGCAAAAGTGGCAACTGAAAAAGTCACCATAAAATAGTAAATGCCTGTTATTAAATTTACACTGCATGATAAATTCTCTTTGCTAAAGTGAGACAACCCAGATTAACACATCTCTAATAAGATAATGATGTGGTCTTTACCTCTAGGAATAAATCCTTCACTTGCACTGGGCCCAAGGAACTTAAGCATGTCTCTAGAAAGTTATTGACACAATTTTTACTTCTAGAACTTATTCTACTCTTTGATTTGGCCTCCATTAATTAAACATATCGGTTTTACCTCTAAAGAGGAGGCCAGTCAAGTATATCAAGTGTATTTAAAGAGAACATTTTTTATATCAAGAGCAGAGATAATTATTAGTACTACAAATCTATTGGAAGAAACAAGCATTGTCAATGTTCAAATATAAATCCTAGATACTTTTCAAAGATTCAAGACCTTGGAAAAGATAGACTTATGGGCTACTTTCCTTAAATTATAAATAAAGAGGTTAAAGGTCACCTATTAAAAAATAATAGCCTCCTCACACGCCCCTACAGCTATCCTGTCCAGCACCATTATAGGTGATATGTCTACCCTTTAGGTAGAAAGAATCATTTACCAATTTGCTTATAATTTAGGCAAAGTAGCAGAACAAACTCTATATTTATGGATTATACACAGTAAATTGCATACTACAAAAATCTTTGCTATTTCACTACCATAAGATTTTTCTCAGCATAACCCCATATTTGATTTTCTCTCTAAAAGTAACAGCTATAGATCTAAAGGAACTCATCCTTCAGTTGGACAGGGTCCCGGGAACTTAAAGCGGTTGTCTCACTTCTGCAACTGACCTTTATTATGTAGATAAAGGCAATACTAGTCCCAATGTATTACAAATAATTCTATTGTTTCCTTTTCTGGCTGCATTCATTTTTCTATCATATCATACACTGCTTGTTTCCATGGTTACAACAAGCCTGCTATCCATAAGCAGTGGTCTTGCTTGCACACTATAAGACAAAGCAGTGGTCTATCTAGTAGGCGGGACCATGGGAGCTCAACTAGGCCGGTGTTTTGTCCGATATTGTGAAAGCATGGGAACTGCTGCCTGATTGTAGGGTGGTCATCATAACCATGGAAATGAGCAGTGTATAATGTGCTGGAAAAATAAATCAAGATAGCTAAATTGGCAACTGAAAAAGTCACCATAAAATAGTAAATGCCTGTTATTAAATTTACACTGCATGATAAATTCTCTTTGCTAAAGTGAGACAACCCAGATTAAAACATCTCTAATAATTTAATGATGTGGTCTTTACCTCTAGGAATAAATCCTTCACTTGCACTGGGCCCAAGGAACTTAAGCATGTCTCTAGAAAGTTATTGACACAATTTTTACTTCTAGAACTTATTCTACTCTTTGATTTGGCCTCCATTAATTAAACATATCGGTTTTACCTCTAAAGAGGAGGCCAGTCAAGTATATCAAGTGTATTTAAAGAGAACATTTTTTATATCAAGAGCAGAGATAATTATTAGTACTACAAATCTATTGCAAGAAACAAGCATTGTCAATGTTCAAATATAAATCCTAGATACTTTTCAAAGATTCAAGACCTTGGAAAAGATAGACTTATGGGCTACTTTCCTTAAATTATAAATAAAGAGGTTAAAGGTCACCTATTAAAAAAATAATAGCCTCCTCACACGCCCCTACAGCTATCCTGTCCAGCACCATTATAGGTGATATGTCTACCCTTTAGGTAGAAAGAATCATTTACCAATTTGCTTATAATTTAGGCAAAGTAGCAGAACAAACTCTATATTTATGGATTATACACAGTAAATTGCATACTACAAAAATCTTTGCTATTTCACTACCATAAGATTTTTCTCAGCATAACCCCATATTTTATTTTCTCTCTAGAAAGTAACAGCTATAGATCTAAAGGAACTCATCCTTCAGTTGGACAGGGTCCCGGGAACTTAAAGCGGTTGTCTCACTTCTGCAACTGACCTTTATTATGTAGATAAAGGCAATACTAGTCCCAATGTATTACAAATAATTCTATTGTTTCCTTTTCTGGCTGCATTCATTTTTCTATCATATGATACACTGCATGTTTCCATGGTTACAACATGCCTGCTCCATAAGCAGTGGTCTTGCTTGCACACTATAAGACAAAGCAGTGGTCTATCTAGTAGGCGGGACCATGGGAGCTCAACTAGGCCGGTGTTTTGTCCGATATTGTGAAAGCATGGGCACTGCTGCCTGATTGTAGGGTGGTCATCATAACCATGGAAATGAGCAGTGTATAATGTGCTGGAAAAATAAATCAAGATAGCAAAAGAGGCAACTGAAAAAGTCACCATAAAATAGTAAATGCCTGTTATTAAATTTACACTGCATGATAAATTCTCTATGCTAAAGTGAGACAACCCAGATTAACACATCTCTAATAAGATAATGATGTGGTCTTTACCTCTAGGAATAAATCCTTCACTTGCACTGGGCCCAAGGAACTTAAGCATGTCTCTAGAAAGTTATTGACACAATTTTTACTTCTAGAACTTATTCTACTCTTTGATTTGGCCTCCATTAATTAAACATATCGGTTTTACCTCTAAAGAGGAGGCCAGTCAAGTATATCAAGTGTATTTAAAGAGAACATTTTTTATTTCAAGAGCAGAGATAATTATTAGTACTACAAAACTATTGGAAGAAACAAGCATTGTCAATGTTCAAATATAAATTCTATATACTTTTCAAAGATTCAAGACCTTGGAAAAGATAGACTTATGGGCTACTTTCCTTAAATTATAAATAAAGAGGTTAAAGGTCACCTATTAAAAAAATAATAGCCTCCTCACACGCCCCTACAGCTATCCTGTCCAGCACCATTATAGGTGATATGTCTACCCTTTAGGTAGAAAGAATCATTTACCAATTTGCTTATAATTTAGGCAAAGTAGCAGAACAAACTCTATATTTATGGATTATACACAGTAAATTGCATACTACAAAAATCTTTGCTATTTCACTACCATAAGATTTTCTCAGCATAACCCCATATTTGATTTTCTCTCTAAAAAGTAACAGCTATAGATCTAAAGGAACTCATCCTTCAGTTGAACAGGGTCCCGGGAACTTAAAGCGGTTGTCTCACTTCTGCAACTGACCTTTATTATGTAGATAAAGGCAATACTAGTCCCAATGTATTACAAATAATTCTATTGTTTCCTTTTCTGGCTGCATTCATTTTTCTATCATATCATACACTGCTTGTTTCCATGGTTACAACAAGCCTGCTATCCATAAGCAGTGGTCTTGCTTGCACACTATAAGACAAAGCAGTGGTCTATCTAGTAGGCGGGACCATGGGAGCTCAACTAGGCCGGTGTTTTGTCCGATATTGTGAAAGCATGGGAACTGCTGCCTGATTGTAGGGTGGTCATCATAACCATGGAAATGAGCAGTGTATAATGTGCTGGAAAAATAAATCAAGATAGCATAAATTGGCAACTGAAAAAGTCACCATAAAATAGTAAATGCCTGTTATTAAATTTACACTGCATGATAAATTCTCTTTGCTAAAGTGAGACAACCCAGATTAACACATCTCTAATAAGATAATGATGTGGTCTTTACCTCTAGGAATAAATCCTTCACTTGCACTGGGCCCAAGGAACTTAAGCATGTCTCTAGAAAGTTATTGACACAATTTTTACTTCTAGAACTTATTCTACTCTTTGATTTGGCCTCCATTAATTAAACATATCGGTTTTACCTCTAAAGAGGAGGCCAGTCAAGTATATCAAGTGTATTTAAAGAGAACATTTTTATATCAAGAGCAGAGATAATTATTAGTACTACAAATCTATTGGAAGAAACAAGCATTGTCAATGTTCAAATATAAATTCTAGATACTTTTCAAAGATTCAAGACCTTGGAAAAGATAGACTTATGGGCTACTTTCCTTAAATTATAAATAAAGAGGTTAAAGGTCACCTATTAAAAAATAATAGCCTCCTCACACGCCCTACAGCTATCCTGTCCAGCACCATTATAGGTGATATGTCTACCCTTTAGGTAGAAAGAATCTTTTACCAATTTGCTTATAATTTAGGCAAAGTAGCAGAACAAACTCTATATTTATGGATTATACACAGTAAATTGCATACTACAAAAATCTTTGCTATTTCACTACCATAAGATTTTTCTCAGCATAACCCCATATTTGATTTTCTCTCTAAAAGTAACAGCTATAGATCTAAAGGAACTCATCCTTCAGTTGAACAGGGTCCCGGGAACTTAAAGCGGTTGTCTCACTTCTGCAACTGACCTTTATTATGTAGATAAAGGCAATACTTAGTCCCAATGTATTACAGATAATTCTATTGTTTCCTTTTCTGGCTGCATTCATTTTTCTATCATATCATACACTGCTTGTTTCCATGGTTACAACAAGCCTGCTATCCATAAGCAGTGGTCTTGCTTGCACACTATAAGACAAAGCAGTGGTCTATCTAGTAGGCGGGACCATGGGAGCTCAACTAGGCCGGTGTTTTGTCCGATATTGTGAAAGCATGGGAACTGCTGCCTGATTGTAGGGTGGTCATCATAACCATGGAAATGAGCAGTGTATAATGTGCTGGAAAAATAAATCAAGATAGCAAAAGTGGCAACTGAAAAAGTCACCATAAAATAGTAAATGCCTGTTATTAAATTTACACTGCATGATAAATTCTCTTTGCTAAAGTGAGACAACCCAGATTAACACATCTCTAATAAGATAATGATGTGGTCTTTACCTCTAGGAATAAATCCTTCACTTGCACTGGGCCCAAGGAACTTAAGCATGTCTCTAGAAAGTTATTGACACAATTTTTACTTCTAGAACTTATTCTACTCTTTGATTTGGCCTCCATTAATTAAACATATCGGTTTTACCTCTAAAGAGGAGGCCAGTCAAGTATATCAAGTGTATTTAAAGAGAACATTTTTTATATCAAGAGCAGAGATAATTATTAGTACTACAAATCTATTGGAAGAAACAAGCATTGTCAATGTTCAAATATAAATTCTAGATACTTTTCAAAGATTCAAGACCTTGGAAAAGATAGACTTATGGGCTACTTTCCTTAAATTATAAATAAAGAGGTTAAAGGTCACCTATTAAAAAATAATAGCCTCCTCACACGCCCTACAGCTATCCTGTCCAGCACCATTATAGGTGATATGTCTACCCTTTAGGTAGAAAGAATCATTTACCAATTTGCTTATAATTTAGGCAAAGTAGCAGAACAAACTCTATATTTATGGATTATACACAGTAAATTGCATACTACAAAAATCTTTGCTATTTCACTACCATAAGATTTTTCTCAGCATAACCCCATATTTGATTTTCTCTCTAGAAAGTAACAGCTATAGATCTAAAGGAACTCATCCTTCAGTTGAACAGGGTCCCGGGAACTTAAAGCGGTTGTCTCACTTCTGCAACTGACCTTTATTATGTAGATAAAGGCAATACTAGTCCCAATGTATTACAAATAATTCTATTGTTTCCTTTTCTGGCTGCATTCATTTTTCTATCATATCATACACTGCTTGTTTCCATGGATTACAACAAGCCTGCTATCCATAAGCAGTGGTCTTGCTTGCACACTATAAGACAAAGCAGTGGTCTATCTAGTAGGCGGGACCATGGGAGCTCAACTAGGCCGGTGTTTTGTCCGATATTGTGAAAGCATGGGAACTGCTGCCTGATTGTAGGAGTGGTCATCATAACCATGGAAATGAGCAGTGTATAATGTGCTGGAAAAATAAATCAAGATAGCAAAAATTGGCAACTGAAAAAGTCACCATAAAATAGTAAATGCCTGTTATTAAATTTACACTGCATGATAAATTCTCTTTGCTAAAGTGAGACAACCCAGATTAACACATCTCTAATAAGATAATGATGTGGTCTTTACCTCTAGGAATAAATCCTTCACTTGCACTGGGCCCAAGGAACTTAAGCATGTCTCTAGAAAGTTATTGACACAATTTTTACTTCTAGAACTTATTCTACTCTTTGATTTGGCCTCCATTAATTAAACATATCGGTTTTACCTCTAAAGAGGAGGCCAGTCAAGTATATCAAGTGTATTTAAAGAGAACATTTTTTATATCAAGAGCAGAGATAATTATTAGTACTACAAATCTATTGGAAGAAACAAGCATTGTCAATGTTCAAATATAAATCCTAGATACTTTTCAAAGATTCAAGACCTTGGAAAAGATAGACTTATGGGCTACTTTCCTTAAATTATAAATAAAGAGGTTAAAGGTCACCTATTAAAAAAATAATAGCCTCCTCACACGCCCCTACAGCTATCCTGTCCAGCACCATTATAGGTGATATGTCTACCCTTTAGGTAGAAAGAATCATTTACCAATTTGCTTATAATTTAGGCAAAGTAGCAGAACAAACTCTATATTTATGGATTATACACAGTAAATTGCATACTACAAAAATCTTTGCTATTTCACTACCATAAGATTTTTCTCAGCATAACCCCATATTTGATTTTCTCTCTAAAAAGTAACAGCTATAGATCTAAAGGAACTCATCCTTCAGTTGGACAGGGTCCGGGAACTTAAAGCGGTTGTCTCACTTCTGCAACTGACCTTTATTATGTAGATAAAGGCAATACTAGTCCCAATGTATTACAAATAATTCTATTGTTTCCTTTTCTGGCTGCATTCATTTTTCTATCATATCATACACTGCTTGTTTCCATGGTTACAACAAGCCTGCTATCCATAAGCAGTGGTCTTGCTTGCACACTATAAGACAAAGCAGTGGTCTATCTAGTAGGCGGGACCATGGGAGCTCAACTAGGCCGGTGTTTTGTCCGATATTGTGAAAGCATGGGAACTGCTGCCTGATTGTAGGGTGGTCATCATAACCATGGAAATGAGCAGTGTATAATGTGCTGGAAAAATAAATCAAGATAGCAAAAGTGGCAACTGAAAAAGTCACCATAAAATAGTAAATGCCTGTTATTAAATTTACACTGCATGATAAATTCTCTTTGCTAAAGTGAGACAACCCAGATTAACACATCTCTAATAAGATAATGATGTGGTCTTTACCTCTAGGAATAAATCCTTCACTTGCACTGGGCCCAAGGAACTTAAGCATGTCTCTAGAAAGTTATTGACACAATTTTTACTTCTAGAACTTATTCTACTCTTTGATTTGGCCTCCATTAATTAAACATATCGGTTTTACCTCTAAAGAGGAGGCCAGTCAAGTATATCAAGTGTATTTAAAGAGAACATTTTTTATATCAAGAGCAGAGATAATTATTAGTACTACAAATCTATTGGAAGAAACAAGCATTGTCAATGTTCAAATATAAATTCTAGATACTTTTCAAAGATTCAAGACCTTGGAAAAGATAGACTTATGGGCTACTTTCCTTAAATTATAAATAAAGAGGTTAAAGGTCACCTATTAAAAAAATAATAGCCTCCTCACACGCCCCTACAGCTATCCTGTCCAGCACCATTATAGGTGATATGTCTACCCTTTAGGTAGAAAGAATCTTTTACCAATTTGCTTATAATTTAGGCAAAGTAGCAGAACAAACTCTATATTTATGGATTATACACAGTAAATTGCATACTACAAAAATCTTTGCTATTTCACTACCATAAGATTTTTCTCAGCATAACCCCATATTTGATTTTCTCTCTAGAAAGTAACAGCTATAGATCTAAAGGAACTCATCCTTCAGTTGAACAGGGTCCCGGGAACTTAAAGCGGTTGTCTCACTTCTGCAACTGACCTTTATTATGTAGATAAAGGCAATACTAGTCCCAATGTATTACAGATAATTCTATTGTTTCCTTTTCTGGCTGCATTCATTTTTCTATCATATCATACACTGCTTGTTTCCATGGTTACAACAAGCCTGCTATCCATAAGCAGTGGTCTTGCTTGCACACTATAAGACAAAGCAGTGGTCTATCTAGTAGGCGGGACCATGGGAGCTCAACTAGGCCGGTGTTTTGTCCGATATTGTGAAAGCATGGGAACTGCTGCCTGATTGTAGGGTGGTCATCATAACCATGGAAATGAGCAGTGTATAATGTGCTGGAAAAATAAATCAAGATAGCAAAATTGGCAACTGAAAAAGTCACCATAAAATAGTAAATGCCTGTTATTAAATTTACACTGCATGATAAATTCTCTTTGCTAAAGTGAGACAACCCAGATTAACACATCTCTAATAAGATAATGATGTGGTCTTTACCTCTAGGAATAAATCCTTCACTTGCACTGGGCCCAAGGAACTTAAGCATGTCTCTAGAAAGTTATTGACACAATTTTTACTTCTAGAACTTATTCTACTCTTTGATTTGGCCTCCATTAATTAAACATATCGGTTTTACCTCTAAAGAGGAGGCCAGTCAAGTATATCAAGTGTATTTAAAGAGAACATTTTTTATATCAAGAGCAGAGATAATTATTAGTACTACAAATCTATTGGAAGAAACAAGCATTGTCAATGTTCAAATATAAATCCTAGATACTTTTCAAAGATTCAAGACCTTGGAAAAGATAGACTTATGGGCTACTTTCCTTAAATTATAAATAAAGAGGTTAAAGGTCACCTATTAAAAAAATAATAGCCTCCTCACACGCCCCTACAGCTATCCTGTCCAGCACCATTATAGGTGATATGTCTACCCTTTAGGTAGAAAGAATCATTTACCAATTTGCTTATAATTTAGGCAAAGTAGCAGAACAAACTCTATATTTATGGATTATACACAGTAAATTGCATACTACAAAAATCTTTGCTATTTCACTACCATAAGATTTTTCTCAGCATAACCCCATATTTGATTTTCTCTCTAGAAAGTAACAGCTATAGATCTAAAGGAACTCATCCTTCAGTTGGACAGGGTCCCGGGAACTTAAAGCGGTTGTCTCACTTCTGCAACTGACCTTTATTATGTAGATAAAGGCAATACTAGTCCCAATGTATTACAAATAATTCTATTGTTTCCTTTTCTGGCTGCATTCATTTTTCTATCATATCATACACTGCTTGTTTCCATGGTTACAACAAGCCTGCTATCCATAAGCAGTGGTCTTGCTTGCACACTATAAGACAAAGCAGTGGTCTATCTAGTAGGCGGGACCATGGGAGCTCAACTAGGCCGGTGTTTTGTCCGATATTGTGAAAGCATGGGCACTGCTGCCTGATTGTAGGGTGGTCATCATAACCATGGAAATGAGCAGTGTATAATGTGCTGGAAAAATAAATCAAGATAGCAAAAGTGGCAACTGAAAAAGTCACCATAAAATAGTAAATGCCTGTTATTAAATTTACACTGCATGATAAATTCTCTTTGCTAAAGTGAGACAACCCAGATTAACACATCTCTAATAAGATAATGATGTGGTCTTTACCTCTAGGAATAAATCCTTCACTTGCACTGGGCCCAAGGAACTTAAGCATGTCTCTAGAAAGTTATTGACACAATTTTTACTTCTAGAACTTATTCTACTCTTTGATTTGGCCTCCATTAATTAAACATATCGGTTTTACCTCTAAAGAGGAGGCCAGTCAAGTATATCAAGTGTATTTAAAGAGAACATTTTTTATATCAAGAGCAGAGATAATTATTAGTACTACAAATCTATTGGAAGAAACAAGCATTGTCAATGTTCAAATATAAATCCTAGATACTTTTCAAAGATTCAAGACCTTGGAAAAGATAGACTTATGGGCTACTTTCCTTAAATTATAAATAAAGAGGTTAAAGGTCACCTATTAAAAAAATAATAGCCTCCTCACACGCCCCTACAGCTATCCTGTCCAGCACCATTATAGGTGATATGTCTACCCTTTAGGTAGAAAGAATCATTTACCAATTTGCTTATAATTTAGGCAAAGTAGCAGAACAAACTCTATATTTATGGATTATACACAGTAAATTGCATACTACAAAAATCTTTGCTATTTCACTACCATAAGATTTTTCTCAGCATAACCCCATATTTGATTTTCTCTCTAAAAAGTAACAGCTATAGATCTAAAGGAACTCATCCTTCAGTTGGACAGGGTCCCGGGAACTTAAAGCGGTTGTCTCACTTCTGCAACTGACCTTTATTATGTAGATAAAGGCAATACTAGTCCCAATGTATTACAAATAATTCTATTGTTTCCTTTTCTGGCTGCATTCATTTTTCTATCATATCATACACTGCTTGTTTCCATGGTTACAACAAGCCTGCTATCCATAAGCAGTGGTCTTGCTTGCACACTATAAGACAAAGCAGTGGTCTATCTAGTAGGCGGGACCATGGGAGCTCAACTAGGCCGGTGTTTTGTCCGATATTGTGAAAGCATGGGCACTGCTGCCTGATTGTAGGGTGGTCATCATAACCATGGAAATGAGCAGTGTATAATGTGCTGGAAAAATAAATCAAGATAGCAAAATTGGCAACTGAAAAAGTCACCATAAAATAGTAAATGCCTGTTATTAAATTTACACTGCATGATAAATTCTCTTTGCTAAAGTGAGACAACCCAGATTAACACATCTCTAATAAGATAATGATGTGGTCTTTACCTCTAGGAATAAATCCTTCACTTGCACTGGGCCCAAGGAACTTAAGCATGTCTCTAGAAAGTTATTGACACAATTTTTACTTCTAGAACTTATTCTACTCTTTGATTTGGCCTCCATTAATTAAACATATCGGTTTTACCTCTAAAGAGGAGGCCAGTCAAGTATATCAAGTGTATTTAAAGAGAACATTTTTTATATCAAGAGCAGAGATAATTATTAGTACTACAAATCTATTGGAAGAAACAAGCATTGTCAATGTTCAAATATAAATCCTAGATACTTTTCAAAGATTCAAGACCTTGGAAAAGATAGACTTATGGGCTACTTTCCTTAAATTATAAATAAAGAGGTTAAAGGTCACCTATTAAAAAAATAATAGCCTCCTCACACGCCCCTACAGCTATCCTGTCCAGCACCATTATAGGTGATATGTCTACCCTTTAGGTAGAAAGAATCTTTTACCAATTTGCTTATAATTTAGGCAAAGTAGCAGAACAAACTCTATATTTATGGATTATACACAGTAAATTGCATACTACAAAAATCTTTGCTATTTCACTACCATAAGATTTTTCTCAGCATAACCCCATATTTGATTTTCTCTCTAAAAAGTAACAGCTATAGATCTAAAGGAACTCATCCTTCAGTTGGACAGGGTCCCGGGAACTTAAAGCGGTTGTCTCACTTCTGCAACTGACCTTTATTATGTAGATAAAGGCAATACTAGTCCCAATGTATTACAAATAATTCTATTGTTTCCTTTTCTGGCTGCATTCATTTTTCTATCATATCATACACTGCTTGTTTCCATGGTTACAACAAGCCTGCTATCCATAAGCAGTGGTCTTGCTTGCACACTATAAGACAAAGCAGTGGTCTATCTAGTAGGCGGGACCATGGGAGCTCAACTAGGCCGGTGTTTTGTCCGATATTGTGAAAGCATGGGCACTGCTGCCTGATTGTAGGGTGGTCATCATAACCATGGAAATGAGCAGTGTATAATGTGCTGGAAAAATAAATCAAGATAGCAAAAGTGGCAACTGAAAAAGTCACCATAAAATAGTAAATGCCTGTTATTAAATTTACACTGCATGATAAATTCTCTTTGCTAAAGTGAGACAACCCAGATTAACACATCTCTAATAAGATAATGATGTGGTCTTTACCTCTAGGAATAAATCCTTCACTTGCACTGGGCCCAAGGAACTTAAGCATGTCTCTAGAAAGTTATTGACACAATTTTTACTTCTAGAACTTATTCTACTCTTTGATTTGGCCTCCATTAATTAAACATATCGGTTTTACCTCTAAAGAGGAGGCCAGTCAAGTATATCAAGTGTATTTAAAGAGAACATTTTTTATATCAAGAGCAGAGATAATTATTAGTACTACAAATCTATTGGAAGAAACAAGCATTGTCAATGTTCAAATATAAATCCTAGATACTTTTCAAAGATTCAAGACCTTGGAAAAGATAGACTTATGGGCTACTTTCCTTAAATTATAAATAAAGAGGTTAAAGGTCACCTATTAAAAAAATAATAGCCTCCTCACACGCCCCTACAGCTATCCTGTCCAGCACCATTATAGGTGATATGTCTACCCTTTAGGTAGAAAGAATCATTTACCAATTTGCTTATAATTTAGGCAAAGTAGCAGAACAAACTCTATATTTATGGATTATACACAGTAAATTGCATACTACAAAAATCTTTGCTATTTCACTACCATAAGATTTTTCTCAGCATAACCCCATATTTGATTTTCTCTCTAAAAAGTAACAGCTATAGATCTAAAGGAACTCATCCTTCAGTTGGACAGGGTCCCGGGAACTTAAAGCGGTTGTCTCACTTCTGCAACTGACCTTTATTATGTAGATAAAGGCAATACTAGTCCCAATGTATTACAAATAATTCTATTGTTTCCTTTTCTGGCTGCATTCATTTTTCTATCATATCATACACTGCTTGTTTCCATGGTTACAACAAGCCTGCTATCCATAAGCAGTGGTCTTGCTTGCACACTATAAGACAAAGCAGTGGTCTATCTAGTAGGCGGGACCATGGGAGCTCAACTAGGCCGGTGTTTTGTCCGATATTGTGAAAGCATGGGCACTGCTGCCTGATTGTAGGGTGGTCATCATAACCATGGAAATGAGCAGTGTATAATGTGCTGGAAAAATAAATCAAGATAGCAAAATTGGCAACTGAAAAAGTCACCATAAAATAGTAAATGCCTGTTATTAAATTTACACTGCATGATAAATTCTCTTTGCTAAAGTGAGACAACCCAGATTAACACATCTCTAATAAGATAATGATGTGGTCTTTACCTCTAGGAATAAATCCTTCACTTGCACTGGGCCCCAGGAACTTAAGCATGTCTCTAGAAAGTTATTGACACAATTTTTACTTCTAGAACTTATTCTACTCTTTGATTTGGCCTCCATTAATTAAACATATCGGTTTTACCTCTAAAGAGGAGGCCAGTCAAGTATATCAAGTGTATTTAAAGAGAACATTTTTTATATCAAGAGCAGAGATAATTATTAGTACTACAAATCTATTGGAAGAAACAAGCATTGTCAATGTTCAAATATAAATTCTAGATACTTTTCAAAGATTCAAGACCTTGGAAAAGATAGACTTATGGGCTACTTTCCTTAAATTATAAATAAAGAGGTTAAAGGTCACCTATTAAAAAAATAATAGCCTCCTCACACGCCCCTACAGCTATCCTGTCCAGCACCATTATAGGTGATATGTCTACCCTTTAGGTAGAAAGAATCTTTTACCAATTTGCTTATAATTTAGGCAAAGTAGCAGAACAAACTCTATATTTATGGATTATACACAGTAAATTGCATACTACAAAAATCTTTGCTATTTCACTACCATAAGATTTTTCTCAGCATAACCCCATATTTGATTTTCTCTCTAGAAAGTAACAGCTATAGATCTAAAGGAACTCATCCTTCAGTTGAACAGGGTCCCGGGAACTTAAAGCGGTTGTCTCACTTCTGCAACTGACCTTTATTATGTAGATAAAGGCAATACTAGTCCCAATGTATTACAGATAATTCTATTGTTTCCTTTTCTGGCTGCATTCATTTTTCTATCATATCATACACTGCTTGTTTCCATGGTTACAACAAGCCTGCTATCCATAAGCAGTGGTCTTGCTTGCACACTATAAGACAAAGCAGTGGTCTATCTAGTAGGCGGGACCATGGGAGCTCAACTAGGCCGGTGTTTTGTCCGATATTGTGAAAGCATGGGAACTGCTGCCTGATTGTAGGGTGGTCATCATAACCATGGAAATGAGCAGTGTATAATGTGCTGGAAAAATAAATCAAGATAGCAAAATTGGCAACTGAAAAAGTCACCATAAAATAGTAAATGCCTGTTATTAAATTTACACTGCATGATAAATTCTCTTTGCTAAAGTGAGACAACCCAGATTAACACATCTCTAATAAGATAATGATGTGGTCTTTACCTCTAGGAATAAATCCTTCACTTGCACTGGGCCCAAGGAACTTAAGCATGTCTCTAGAAAGTTATTGACACAATTTTTACTTCTAGAACTTATTCTACTCTTTGATTTGGCCTCCATTAATTAAACATATCGGTTTTACCTCTAAAGAGGAGGCCAGTCAAGTATATCAAGTGTATTTAAAGAGAACATTTTTTATATCAAGAGCAGAGATAATTATTAGTACTACAAATCTATTGGAAGAAACAAGCATTGTCAATGTTCAAATATAAATCCTAGATACTTTTCAAAGATTCAAGACCTTGGAAAAGATAGACTTATGGGCTACTTTCCTTAAATTATAAATAAAGAGGTTAAAGGTCACCTATTAAAAAAATAATAGCCTCCTCACACGCCCCTACAGCTATCCTGTCCAGCACCATTATAGGTGATATGTCTACCCTTTAGGTAGAAAGAATCATTTACCAATTTGCTTATAATTTAGGCAAAGTAGCAGAACAAACTCTATATTTATGGATTATACACAGTAAATTGCATACTACAAAAATCTTTGCTATTTCACTACCATAAGATTTTTCTCAGCATAACCCCATATTTGATTTTCTCTCTAAAAAGTAACAGCTATAGATCTAAAGGAACTCATCCTTCAGTTGGACAGGGTCCCGGGAACTTAAAGCGGTTGTCTCACTTCTGCAACTGACCTTTATTATGTAGATAAAGGCAATACTAGTCCCAATGTATTACAAATAATTCTATTGTTTCCTTTTCTGGCTGCATTCATTTTTCTATCATATCATACACTGCTTGTTTCCATGGTTACAACAAGCCTGCTATCCATAAGCAGTGGTCTTGCTTGCACACTATAAGACAAAGCAGTGGTCTATCTAGTAGGCGGGACCATGGGAGCTCAACTAGGCCGGTGTTTTGTCCGATATTGTGAAAGCATGGGCACTGCTGCCTGATTGTAGGGTGGTCATCATAACCATGGAAATGAGCAGTGTATAATGTGCTGGAAAAATAAATCAAGATAGCAAAATTGGCAACTGAAAAAGTCACCATAAAATAGTAAATGCCTGTTATTAAATTTACACTGCATGATAAATTCTCTTTGCTAAAGTGAGACAACCCAGATTAACACATCTCTAATAAGATAATGATGTGGTCTTTACCTCTAGGAATAAATCCTTCACTTGCACTGGGCCCCAGGAACTTAAGCATGTCTCTAGAAAGTTATTGACACAATTTTTACTTCTAGAACTTATTCTACTCTTTGATTTGGCCTCCATTAATTAAACATATCGGTTTTACCTCTAAAGAGGAGGCCAGTCAAGTATATCAAGTGTATTTAAAGAGAACATTTTTTATATCAAGAGCAGAGATAATTATTAGTACTACAAATCTATTGGAAGAAACAAGCATTGTCAATGTTCAAATATAAATCCTAGATACTTTTCAAAGATTCAAGACCTTGGAAAAGATAGACTTATGGGCTACTTTCCTTAAATTATAAATAAAGAGGTTAAAGGTCACCTATTAAAAAAATAATAGCCTCCTCACACGCCCCTACAGCTATCCTGTCCAGCACCATTATAGGTGATATGTCTACCCTTTAGGTAGAAAGAATCTTTTACCAATTTGCTTATAATTTAGGCAAAGTAGCAGAACAAACTCTATATTTATGGATTATACACAGTAAATTGCATACTACAAAAATCTTTGCTATTTCACTACCATAAGATTTTTCTCAGCATAACCCCATATTTGATTTTCTCTCTAAAAAGTAACAGCTATAGATCTAAAGGAACTCATCCTTCAGTTGAACAGGGTCCCGGGAACTTAAAGCGGTTGTCTCACTTCTGCAACTGACCTTTATTATGTAGATAAAGGCAATACTAGTCCCAATGTATTACAAATAATTCTATTGTTTCCTTTTCTGGCTGCATTCATTTTTCTATCATATCATACACTGCTTGTTTCCATGGTTACAACAAGCCTGCTATCCATAAGCAGTGGTCTTGCTTGCACACTATAAGACAAAGCAGTGGTCTATCTAGTAGGCGGGACCATGGGAGCTCAACTAGGCCGGTGTTTTGTCCGATATTGTGAAAGCATGGGAACTGCTGCCTGATTGTAGGGTGGTCATCATAACCATGGAAATGAGCAGTGTATAATGTGCTGGAAAAATAAATCAAGATAGCAAAATTGGCAACTGAAAAAGTCACCATAAAATAGTAAATGCCTGTTATTAAATTTACACTGCATGATAAATTCTCTTTGCTAAAGTGAGACAACCCAGATTAACACATCTCTAATAAGATAATGATGTGGTCTTTACCTCTAGGAATAAATCCTTCACTTGCACTGGGCCCAAGGAACTTAAGCATGTCTCTAGAAAGTTATTGACACAATTTTTACTTCTAGAACTTATTCTACTCTTTGATTTGGCCTCCATTAATTAAACATATCGGTTTTACCTCTAAAGAGGAGGCCAGTCAAGTATATCAAGTGTATTTAAAGAGAACATTTTTATATCAAGAGCAGAGATAATTATTAGTACTACAAATCTATTGGAAGAAACAAGCATTGTCAATGTTCAAATATAAATCCTAGATACTTTTCAAAGATTCAAGACCTTGGAAAAGATAGACTTATGGGCTACTTTCCTTAAATTATAAATAAAGAGGTTAAAGGTCACCTATTAAAAAAATAATAGCCTCCTCACACGCCCCTACAGCTATCCTGTCCAGCACCATTATAGGTGATATGTCTACCCTTTAGGTAGAAAGAATCATTTACCAATTTGCTTATAATTTAGGCAAAGTAGCAGAACAAACTCTATATTTATGGATTATACACAGTAAATTGCATACTACAAAAATCTTTGCTATTTCACTACCATAAGATTTTTCTCAGCATAACCCCATATTTGATTTTCTCTCTAAAAAGTAACAGCTATAGATCTAAAGGAACTCATCCTTCAGTTGGACAGGGTCCCGGGAACTTAAAGCGGTTGTCTCACTTCTGCAACTGACCTTTATTATGTAGATAAAGGCAATACTAGTCCCAATGTATTACAAATAATTCTATTGTTTCCTTTTCTGGCTGCATTCATTTTTCTATCATATCATACACTGCTTGTTTCCATGGTTACAACAAGCCTGCTATCCATAAGCAGTGGTCTTGCTTGCACACTATAAGACAAAGCAGTGGTCTATCTAGTAGGCGGGACCATGGGAGCTCAACTAGGCCGGTGTTTTGTCCGATATTGTGAAAGCATGGGCACTGCTGCCTGATTGTAGGGTGGTCATCATAACCATGGAAATGAGCAGTGTATAATGTGCTGGAAAAATAAATCAAGATAGCAAAATTGGCAACTGAAAAAGTCACCATAAAATAGTAAATGCCTGTTATTAAATTTACACTGCATGATAAATTCTCTTTGCTAAAGTGAGACAACCCAGATTAACACATCTCTAATAAGATAATGATGTGGTCTTTACCTCTAGGAATAAATCCTTCACTTGCACTGGGCCCCAGGAACTTAAGCATGTCTCTAGAAAGTTATTGACACAATTTTTACTTCTAGAACTTATTCTACTCTTTGATTTGGCCTCCATTAATTAAACATATCGGTTTTACCTCTAAAGAGGAGGCCAGTCAAGTATATCAAGTGTATTTAAAGAGAACATTTTTATATCAAGAGCAGAGATAATTATTAGTACTACAAATCTATTGGAAGAAACAAGCATTGTCAATGTTCAAATATAAATTCTAGATACTTTTCAAAGATTCAAGACCTTGGAAAAGATAGACTTATGGGCTACTTTCCTTAAATTATAAATAAAGAGGTTAAAGGTCACCTATTAAAAAAATAATAGCCTCCTCACACGCCCCTACAGCTATCCTGTCCAGCACCATTATAGGTGATATGTCTACCCTTTAGGTAGAAAGAATCATTTACCAATTTGCTTATAATTTAGGCAAAGTAGCAGAACAAACTCTATATTTATGGATTATACACAGTAAATTGCATACTACAAAAATCTTTGCTATTTCACTACCATAAGATTTTTCTCAGCATAACCCCATATTTGATTTTCTCTCTAAAAAGTAACAGCTATAGATCTAAAGGAACTCATCCTTCAGTTGGACAGGGTCCCGGGAACTTAAAGCGGTTGTCTCACTTCTGCAACTGACCTTTATTATGTAGATAAAGGCAATACTAGTCCCAATGTATTACAAATAATTCTATTGTTTCCTTTTCTGGCTGCATTCATTTTTCTATCATATCATACACTGCTTGTTTCCATGGTTACAACAAGCCTGCTATCCATAAGCAGTGGTCTTGCTTGCACACTATAAGACAAAGCAGTGGTCTATCTAGTAGGCGGGACCATGGGAGCTCAACTAGGCCGGTGTTTTGTCCGATATTGTGAAAGCATGGGCACTGCTGCCTGATTGTAGGGTGGTCATCATAACCATGGAAATGAGCAGTGTATAATGTGCTGGAAAAATAAATCAAGATAGCAAAATTGGCAACTGAAAAGTCACCATAAAATAGTAAATGCCTGTTATTAAATTTACACTGCATGATAAATTCTCTTTGCTAAAGTGAGACAACCCAGATTAACACATCTCTAATAAGATAATGATGTGGTCTTTACCTCTAGGAATAAATCCTTCACTTGCACTGGGCCCAAGGAACTTAAGCATGTCTCTAGAAAGTTATTGACACAATTTTTACTTCTAGAACTTATTCTACTCTTTGATTTGGCCTCCATTAATTAAACATATCGGTTTTACCTCTAAAGAGGAGGCCAGTCAAGTATATCAAGTGTATTTAAAGAGAACATTTTTTATATCAAGAGCAGAGATAATTATTAGTACTACAAATCTATTGGAAGAAACAAGCATTGTCAATGTTCAAATATAAATCCTAGATACTTTTCAAAGATTCAAGACCTTGGAAAAGATAGACTTATGGGCTACTTTCCTTAAATTATAAATAAAGAGGTTAAAGGTCACCTATTAAAAAAATAATAGCCTCCTCACACGCCCTACAGCTATCCTGTCCAGCACCATTATAGGTGATATGTCTACCCTTTAGGTAGAAAGAATCATTTACCAATTTGCTTATAATTTAGGCAAAGTAGCAGAACAAACTCTATATTTATGGATTATACACAGTAAATTGCATACTACAAAAATCTTTGCTATTTCACTACCATAAGATTTTTCTCAGCATAACCCCATATTTGATTTTCTCTCTAAAAAGTAACAGCTATAGATCTAAAGGAACTCATCCTTCAGTTGGACAGGGTCCCGGGAACTTAAAGCGGTTGTCTCACTTCTGCAACTGACCTTTATTATGTAGATAAAGGCAATACTAGTCCCAATGTATTACAAATAATTCTATTGTTTCCTTTTCTGGCTGCATTCATTTTTCTATCATATCATACACTGCTTGTTTCCATGGTTACAACAAGCCTGCTATCCATAAGCAGTGGTCTTGCTTGCACACTATAAGACAAAGCAGTGGTCTATCTAGTAGGCGGGACCATGGGAGCTCAACTAGGCCGGTGTTTTGTCCGATATTGTGAAAGCATGGGCACTGCTGCCTGATTGTAGGGTGGTCATCATAACCATGGAAATGAGCAGTGTATAATGTGCTGGAAAAATAAATCAAGATAGCAAAATTGGCAACTGAAAAAGTCACCATAAAATAGTAAATGCCTGTTATTAAATTTACACTGCATGATAAATTCTCTTTGCTAAAGTGAGACAACCCAGATTAACACATCTCTAATAAGATAATGATGTGGTCTTTACCTCTAGGAATAAATCCTTCACTTGCACTGGGCCCCAGGAACTTAAGCATGTCTCTAGAAAGTTATTGACACAATTTTTACTTCTAGAACTTATTCTACTCTTTGATTTGGCCTCCATTAATTAAACATATCGGTTTTACCTCTAAAGAGGAGGCCAGTCAAGTATATCAAGTGTATTTAAAGAGAACATTTTTTATATCAAGAGCAGAGATAATTATTAGTACTACAAATCTATTGGAAGAAACAAGCATTGTCAATGTTCAAATATAAATCCTAGATACTTTTCAAAGATTCAAGACCTTGGAAAAGATAGACTTATGGGCTACTTTCCTTAAATTATAAATAAAGAGGTTAAAGGTCACCTATTAAAAAAATAATAGCCTCCTCACACGCCCTACAGCTATCCTGTCCAGCACCATTATAGGTGATATGTCTACCCTTTAGGTAGAAAGAATCATTTACCAATTTGCTTATAATTTAGGCAAAGTAGCAGAACAAACTCTATATTTATGGATTATACACAGTAAATTGCATACTACAAAAATCTTTGCTATTTCACTACCATAAGATTTTTCTCAGCATAACCCCATATTTGATTTTCTCTCTAAAAAGTAACAGCTATAGATCTAAAGGAACTCATCCTTCAGTTGGACAGGGTCCCGGGAACTTAAAGCGGTTGTCTCACTTCTGCAACTGACCTTTATTATGTAGATAAAGGCAATACTAGTCCCAATGTATTACAAATAATTCTATTGTTTCCTTTTCTGGCTGCATTCATTTTTCTATCATATCATACACTGCTTGTTTCCATGGTTACAACAAGCCTGCTATCCATAAGCAGTGGTCTTGCTTGCACACTATAAGACAAAGCAGTGGTCTATCTAGTAGGCGGGACCATGGGAGCTCAACTAGGCCGGTGTTTTGTCCGATATTGTGAAAGCATGGGCACTGCTGCCTGATTGTAGGGTGGTCATCATAACCATGGAAATGAGCAGTGTATAATGTGCTGGAAAAATAAATCAAGATAGCAAAATTGGCAACTGAAAAAGTCACCATAAAATAGTAAATGCCTGTTATTAAATTTACACTGCATGATAAATTCTCTTTGCTAAAGTGAGACAACCCAGATTAACACATCTCTAATAAGATAATGATGTGGTCTTTACCTCTAGGAATAAATCCTTCACTTGCACTGGGCCCCAGGAACTTAAGCATGTCTCTAGAAAGTTATTGACACAATTTTTACTTCTAGAACTTATTCTACTCTTTGATTTGGCCTCCATTAATTAAACATATCGGTTTTACCTCTAAAGAGGAGGCCAGTCAAGTATATCAAGTGTATTTAAAGAGAACATTTTTTATATCAAGAGCAGAGATAATTATTAGTACTACAAATCTATTGGAAGAAACAAGCATTGTCAATGTTCAAATATAAATCCTAGATACTTTTCAAAGATTCAAGACCTTGGAAAAGATAGACTTATGGGCTACTTTCCTTAAATTATAAATAAAGAGGTTAAAGGTCACCTATTAAAAAAATAATAGCCTCCTCACACGCCCTACAGCTATCCTGTCCAGCACCATTATAGGTGATATGTCTACCCTTTAGGTAGAAAGAATCATTTACCAATTTGCTTATAATTTAGGCAAAGTAGCAGAACAAACTCTATATTTATGGATTATACACAGTAAATTGCATACTACAAAAATCTTTGCTATTTCACTACCATAAGATTTTTCTCAGCATAACCCCATATTTGATTTTCTCTCTAAAAAGTAACAGCTATAGATCTAAAGGAACTCATCCTTCAGTTGAACAGGGTCCCGGGAACTTAAAGCGGTTGTCTCACTTCTGCAACTGACCTTTATTATGTAGATAAAGGCAATACTAGTCCCAATGTATTACAAATAATTCTATTGTTTCCTTTTCTGGCTGCATTCATTTTTCTATCATATCATACACTGCTTGTTTCCATGGTTACAACAAGCCTGCTATCCATAAGCAGTGGTCTTGCTTGCACACTATAAGACAAAGCAGTGGTCTATCTAGTAGGCGGGACCATGGGAGCTCAACTAGGCCGGTGTTTTGTCCGATATTGTGAAAGCATGGGAACTGCTGCCTGATTGTAGGGTGGTCATCATAACCATGGAAATGAGCAGTGTATAATGTGCTGGAAAAATAAATCAAGATAGCAAAATTGGCAACTGAAAAAGTCACCATAAAATAGTAAATGCCTGTTATTAAATTTACACTGCATGATAAATTCTCTTTGCTAAAGTGAGACAACCCAGATTAACACATCTCTAATAAGATAATGATGTGGTCTTTACCTCTAGGAATAAATCCTTCACTTGCACTGGGCCCAAGGAACTTAAGCATGTCTCTAGAAAGTTATTGACACAATTTTTACTTCTAGAACTTATTCTACTCTTTGATTTGGCCTCCATTAATTAAACATATCGGTTTTACCTCTAAAGAGGAGGCCAGTCAAGTATATCAAGTGTATTTAAAGAGAACATTTTTTATATCAAGAGCAGAGATAATTATTAGTACTACAAATCTATTGGAAGAAACAAGCATTGTCAATGTTCAAATATAAATCCTAGATACTTTTCAAAGATTCAAGACCTTGGAAAAGATAGACTTATGGGCTACTTTCCTTAAATTATAAATAAAGAGGTTAAAGGTCACCTATTAAAAAAATAATAGCCTCCTCACACGCCCTACAGCTATCCTGTCCAGCACCATTATAGGTGATATGTCTACCCTTTAGGTAGAAAGAATCATTTACCAATTTGCTTATAATTTAGGCAAAGTAGCAGAACAAACTCTATATTTATGGATTATACACAGTAAATTGCATACTACAAAAATCTTTGCTATTTCACTACCATAAGATTTTTCTCAGCATAACCCCATATTTGATTTTCTCTCTAAAAAGTAACAGCTATAGATCTAAAGGAACTCATCCTTCAGTTGGACAGGGTCCCGGGAACTTAAAGCGGTTGTCTCACTTCTGCAACTGACCTTTATTATGTAGATAAAGGCAATACTAGTCCCAATGTATTACAAATAATTCTATTGTTTCCTTTTCTGGCTGCATTCATTTTTCTATCATATCATACACTGCTTGTTTCCATGGTTACAACAAGCCTGCTATCCATAAGCAGTGGTCTTGCTTGCACACTATAAGACAAAGCAGTGGTCTATCTAGTAGGCGGGACCATGGGAGCTCAACTAGGCCGGTGTTTTGTCCGATATTGTGAAAGCATGGGCACTGCTGCCTGATTGTAGGGTGGTCATCATAACCATGGAAATGAGCAGTGTATAATGTGCTGGAAAAATAAATCAAGATAGCAAAATTGGCAACTGAAAAAGTCACCATAAAATAGTAAATGCCTGTTATTAAATTTACACTGCATGATAAATTCTCTTTGCTAAAGTGAGACAACCCAGATTAACACATCTCTAATAAGATAATGATGTGGTCTTTACCTCTAGGAATAAATCCTTCACTTGCACTGGGCCCAAGGAACTTAAGCATGTCTCTAGAAAGTTATTGACACAATTTTTACTTCTAGAACTTATTCTACTCTTTGATTTGGCCTCCATTAATTAAACATATCGGTTTTACCTCTAAAGAGGAGGCCAGTCAAGTATATCAAGTGTATTTAAAGAGAACATTTTTTATATCAAGAGCAGAGATAATTATTAGTACTACAAATCTATTGGAAGAAACAAGCATTGTCAATGTTCAAATATAAATCCTAGATACTTTTCAAAGATTCAAGACCTTGGAAAAGATAGACTTATGGGCTACTTTCCTTAAATTATAAATAAAGAGGTTAAAGGTCACCTATTAAAAAAATAATAGCCTCCTCACACGCCCTACAGCTATCCTGTCCAGCACCATTATAGGTGATATGTCTACCCTTTAGGTAGAAAGAATCATTTACCAATTTGCTTATAATTTAGGCAAAGTAGCAGAACAAACTCTATATTTATGGATTATACACAGTAAATTGCATACTACAAAAATCTTTGCTATTTCACTACCATAAGATTTTTCTCAGCATAACCCCATATTTGATTTTCTCTCTAAAAAGTAACAGCTATAGATCTAAAGGAACTCATCCTTCAGTTGAACAGGGTCCCGGGAACTTAAAGCGGTTGTCTCACTTCTGCAACTGACCTTTATTATGTAGATAAAGGCAATACTAGTCCCAATGTATTACAAATAATTCTATTGTTTCCTTTTCTGGCTGCATTCATTTTTCTATCATATCATACACTGCTTGTTTCCATGGTTACAACAAGCCTGCTATCCATAAGCAGTGGTCTTGCTTGCACACTATAAGACAAAGCAGTGGTCTATCTAGTAGGCGGGACCATGGGAGCTCAACTAGGCCGGTGTTTTGTCCGATATTGTGAAAGCATGGGAACTGCTGCCTGATTGTAGGGTGGTCATCATAACCATGGAAATGAGCAGTGTATAATGTGCTGGAAAAATAAATCAAGATAGCAAAATTGGCAACTGAAAAAGTCACCATAAAATAGTAAATGCCTGTTATTAAATTTACACTGCATGATAAATTCTCTTTGCTAAAGTGAGACAACCCAGATTAACACATCTCTAATAAGATAATGATGTGGTCTTTACCTCTAGGAATAAATCCTTCACTTGCACTGGGCCCAAGGAACTTAAGCATGTCTCTAGAAAGTTATTGACACAATTTTTACTTCTAGAACTTATTCTACTCTTTGATTTGGCCTCCATTAATTAAACATATCGGTTTTACCTCTAAAGAGGAGGCCAGTCAAGTATATCAAGTGTATTTAAAGAGAACATTTTTTATATCAAGAGCAGAGATAATTATTAGTACTACAAATCTATTGGAAGAAACAAGCATTGTCAATGTTCAAATATAAATCCTAGATACTTTTCAAAGATTCAAGACCTTGGAAAAGATAGACTTATGGGCTACTTTCCTTAAATTATAAATAAAGAGGTTAAAGGTCACCTATTAAAAAAATAATAGCCTCCTCACACGCCCTACAGCTATCCTGTCCAGCACCATTATAGGTGATATGTCTACCCTTTAGGTAGAAAGAATCATTTACCAATTTGCTTATAATTTAGGCAAAGTAGCAGAACAAACTCTATATTTATGGATTATACACAGTAAATTGCATACTACAAAAATCTTTGCTATTTCACTACCATAAGATTTTTCTCAGCATAACCCCATATTTGATTTTCTCTCTAAAAAGTAACAGCTATAGATCTAAAGGAACTCATCCTTCAGTTGGACAGGGTCCCGGGAACTTAAAGCGGTTGTCTCACTTCTGCAACTGACCTTTATTATGTAGATAAAGGCAATACTAGTCCCAATGTATTACAAATAATTCTATTGTTTCCTTTTCTGGCTGCATTCATTTTTCTATCATATCATACACTGCTTGTTTCCATGGTTACAACAAGCCTGCTATCCATAAGCAGTGGTCTTGCTTGCACACTATAAGACAAAGCAGTGGTCTATCTAGTAGGCGGGACCATGGGAGCTCAACTAGGCCGGTGTTTTGTCCGATATTGTGAAAGCATGGGCACTGCTGCCTGATTGTAGGGTGGTCATCATAACCATGGAAATGAGCAGTGTATAATGTGCTGGAAAAATAAATCAAGATAGCAAAAGTGGCAACTGAAAAAGTCACCATAAAATAGTAAATGCCTGTTATTAAATTTACACTGCATGATAAATTCTCTTTGCTAAAGTGAGACAACCCAGATTAACACATCTCTAATAAGATAATGATGTGGTCTTTACCTCTAGGAATAAATCCTTCACTTGCACTGGGCCCAAGGAACTTAAGCATGTCTCTAGAAAGTTATTGACACAATTTTTACTTCTAGAACTTATTCTACTCTTTGATTTGGCCTCCATTAATTAAACATATCGGTTTTACCTCTAAAGAGGAGGCCAGTCAAGTATATCAAGTGTATTTAAAGAGAACATTTTTTATATCAAGAGCAGAGATAATTATTAGTACTACAAATCTATTGGAAGAAACAAGCATTGTCAATGTTCAAATATAAATCCTAGATACTTTTCAAAGATTCAAGACCTTGGAAAAGATAGACTTATGGGCTACTTTCCTTAAATTATAAATAAAGAGGTTAAAGGTCACCTATTAAAAAAATAATAGCCTCCTCACACGCCCTACAGCTATCCTGTCCAGCACCATTATAGGTGATATGTCTACCCTTTAGGTAGAAAGAATCATTTACCAATTTGCTTATAATTTAGGCAAAGTAGCAGAACAAACTCTATATTTATGGATTATACACAGTAAATTGCATACTACAAAAATCTTTGCTATTTCACTACCATAAGATTTTTCTCAGCATAACCCCATATTTGATTTTCTCTCTAAAAAGTAACAGCTATAGATCTAAAGGAACTCATCCTTCAGTTGGACAGGGTCCCGGGAACTTAAAGCGGTTGTCTCACTTCTGCAACTGACCTTTATTATGTAGATAAAGGCAATACTAGTCCCAATGTATTACAAATAATTCTATTGTTTCCTTTTCTGGCTGCATTCATTTTTCTATCATATCATACACTGCTTGTTTCCATGGTTACAACAAGCCTGCTATCCATAAGCAGTGGTCTTGCTTGCACACTATAAGACAAAGCAGTGGTCTATCTAGTAGGCGGGACCATGGGAGCTCAACTAGGCCGGTGTTTTGTCCGATATTGTGAAAGCATGGGCACTGCTGCCTGATTGTAGGGTGGTCATCATAACCATGGAAATGAGCAGTGTATAATGTGCTGGAAAAATAAATCAAGATAGCAAAAGTGGCAACTGAAAAAGTCACCATAAAATAGTAAATGCCTGTTATTAAATTTACACTGCATGATAAATTCTCTTTGCTAAAGTGAGACAACCCAGATTAACACATCTCTAATAAGATAATGATGTGGTCTTTACCTCTAGGAATAAATCCTTCACTTGCACTGGGCCCAAGGAACTTAAGCATGTCTCTAGAAAGTTATTGACACAATTTTTACTTCTAGAACTTATTCTACTCTTTGATTTGGCCTCCATTAATTAAACATATCGGTTTTACCTCTAAAGAGGAGGCCAGTCAAGTATATCAAGTGTATTTAAAGAGAACATTTTTTATATCAAGAGCAGAGATAATTATTAGTACTACAAATCTATTGGAAGAAACAAGCATTGTCAATGTTCAAATATAAATCCTAGATACTTTTCAAAGATTCAAGACCTTGGAAAAGATAGACTTATGGGCTACTTTCCTTAAATTATAAATAAAGAGGTTAAAGGTCACCTATTAAAAAAATAATAGCCTCCTCACACGCCCTACAGCTATCCTGTCCAGCACCATTATAGGTGATATGTCTACCCTTTAGGTAGAAAGAATCTTTTACCAATTTGCTTATAATTTAGGCAAAGTAGCAGAACAAACTCTATATTTATGGATTATACACAGTAAATTGCATACTACAAAAATCTTTGCTATTTCACTACCATAAGATTTTTCTCAGCATAACCCCATATTTGATTTTCTCTCTAAAAAGTAACAGCTATAGATCTAAAGGAACTCATCCTTCAGTTGGACAGGGTCCCGGGAACTTAAAGCGGTTGTCTCACTTCTGCAACTGACCTTTATTATGTAGATAAAGGCAATACTAGTCCCAATGTATTACAAATAATTCTATTGTTTCCTTTTCTGGCTGCATTCATTTTTCTATCATATCATACACTGCTTGTTTCCATGGTTACAACAAGCCTGCTATCCATAAGCAGTGGTCTTGCTTGCACACTATAAGACAAAGCAGTGGTCTATCTAGTAGGCGGGACCATGGGAGCTCAACTAGGCCGGTGTTTTGTCCGATATTGTGAAAGCATGGGCACTGCTGCCTGATTGTAGGGTGGTCATCATAACCATGGAAATGAGCAGTGTATAATGTGCTGGAAAAATAAATCAAGATAGCAAAAGTGGCAACTGAAAAAGTCACCATAAAATAGTAAATGCCTGTTATTAAATTTACACTGCATGATAAATTCTCTTTGCTAAAGTGAGACAACCCAGATTAACACATCTCTAATAAGATAATGATGTGGTCTTTACCTCTAGGAATAAATCCTTCACTTGCACTGGGCCCCAGGAACTTAAGCATGTCTCTAGAAAGTTATTGACACAATTTTTACTTCTAGAACTTATTCTACTCTTTGATTTGGCCTCCATTAATTAAACATATCGGTTTTACCTCTAAAGAGGAGGCCAGTCAAGTATATCAAGTGTATTTAAAGAGAACATTTTTTATATCAAGAGCAGAGATAATTATTAGTACTACAAATCTATTGGAAGAAACAAGCATTGTCAATGTTCAAATATAAATCCTAGATACTTTTCAAAGATTCAAGACCTTGGAAAAGATAGACTTATGGGCTACTTTCCTTAAATTATAAATAAAGAGGTTAAAGGTCACCTATTAAAAAAATAATAGCCTCCTCACACGCCCTACAGCTATCCTGTCCAGCACCATTATAGGTGATATGTCTACCCTTTAGGTAGAAAGAATCATTTACCAATTTGCTTATAATTTAGGCAAAGTAGCAGAACAAACTCTATATTTATGGATTATACACAGTAAATTGCATACTACAAAAATCTTTGCTATTTCACTACCATAAGATTTTTCTCAGCATAACCCCATATTTGATTTTCTCTCTAAAAAGTAACAGCTATAGATCTAAAGGAACTCATCCTTCAGTTGGACAGGGTCCCGGGAACTTAAAGCGGTTGTCTCACTTCTGCAACTGACCTTTATTATGTAGATAAAGGCAATACTAGTCCCAATGTATTACAAATAATTCTATTGTTTCCTTTTCTGGCTGCATTCATTTTTCTATCATATCATACACTGCTTGTTTCCATGGTTACAACAAGCCTGCTATCCATAAGCAGTGGTCTTGCTTGCACACTATAAGACAAAGCAGTGGTCTATCTAGTAGGCGGGACCATGGGAGCTCAACTAGGCCGGTGTTTTGTCCGATATTGTGAAAGCATGGGCACTGCTGCCTGATTGTAGGGTGGTCATCATAACCATGGAAATGAGCAGTGTATAATGTGCTGGAAAAATAAATCAAGATAGCAAAATTGGCAACTGAAAAAGTCACCATAAAATAGTAAATGCCTGTTATTAAATTTACACTGCATGATAAATTCTCTTTGCTAAAGTGAGACAACCCAGATTAACACATCTCTAATAAGATAATGATGTGGTCTTTACCTCTAGGAATAAATCCTTCACTTGCACTGGGCCCAAGGAACTTAAGCATGTCTCTAGAAAGTTATTGACACAATTTTTACTTCTAGAACTTATTCTACTCTTTGATTTGGCCTCCATTAATTAAACATATCGGTTTTACCTCTAAAGAGGAGGCCAGTCAAGTATATCAAGTGTATTTAAAGAGAACATTTTTTATATCAAGAGCAGAGATAATTATTAGTACTACAAATCTATTGGAAGAAACAAGCATTGTCAATGTTCAAATATAAATCCTAGATACTTTTCAAAGATTCAAGACCTTGGAAAAGATAGACTTATGGGCTACTTTCCTTAAATTATAAATAAAGAGGTTAAAGGTCACCTATTAAAAAAATAATAGCCTCCTCACACGCCCTACAGCTATCCTGTCCAGCACCATTATAGGTGATATGTCTACCCTTTAGGTAGAAAGAATCATTTACCAATTTGCTTATAATTTAGGCAAAGTAGCAGAACAAACTCTATATTTATGGATTATACACAGTAAATTGCATACTACAAAAATCTTTGCTATTTCACTACCATAAGATTTTTCTCAGCATAACCCCATATTTGATTTTCTCTCTAAAAAGTAACAGCTATAGATCTAAAGGAACTCATCCTTCAGTTGGACAGGGTCCCGGGAACTTAAAGCGGTTGTCTCACTTCTGCAACTGACCTTTATTATGTAGATAAAGGCAATACTAGTCCCAATGTATTACAAATAATTCTATTGTTTCCTTTTCTGGCTGCATTCATTTTTCTATCATATCATACACTGCTTGTTTCCATGGTTACAACAAGCCTGCTATCCATAAGCAGTGGTCTTGCTTGCACACTATAAGACAAAGCAGTGGTCTATCTAGTAGGCGGGACCATGGGAGCTCAACTAGGCCGGTGTTTTGTCCGATATTGTGAAAGCATGGGCACTGCTGCCTGATTGTAGGGTGGTCATCATAACCATGGAAATGAGCAGTGTATAATGTGCTGGAAAAATAAATCAAGATAGCAAAAGAGGCAACTGAAAAAGTCACCATAAAATAGTAAATGCCTGTTATTAAATTTACACTGCATGATAAATTCTCTTTGCTAAAGTGAGACAACCCAGATTAACACATCTCTAATAAGATAATGATGTGGTCTTTACCTCTAGGAATAAATCCTTCACTTGCACTGGGCCCAAGGAACTTAAGCATGTCTCTAGAAAGTTATTGACACAATTTTTACTTCTAGAACTTATTCTACTCTTTGATTTGGCCTCCATTAATTAAACATATCGGTTTTACCTCTAAAGAGGAGGCCAGTCAAGTATATCAAGTGTATTTAAAGAGAACATTTTTTATATCAAGAGCAGAGATAATTATTAGTACTACAAATCTATTGGAAGAAACAAGCATTGTCAATGTTCAAATATAAATCCTAGATACTTTTCAAAGATTCAAGACCTTGGAAAAGATAGACTTATGGGCTACTTTCCTTAAATTATAAATAAAGAGGTTAAAGGTCACCTATTAAAAAAATAATAGCCTCCTCACACGCCCTACAGCTATCCTGTCCAGCACCATTATAGGTGATATGTCTACCCTTTAGGTAGAAAGAATCATTTACCAATTTGCTTATAATTTAGGCAAAGTAGCAGAACAAACTCTATATTTATGGATTATACACAGTAAATTGCATACTACAAAAATCTTTGCTATTTCACTACCATAAGATTTTTCTCAGCATAACCCCATATTTGATTTTCTCTCTAAAAAGTAACAGCTATAGATCTAAAGGAACTCATCCTTCAGTTGGACAGGGTCCCGGGAACTTAAAGCGGTTGTCTCACTTCTGCAACTGACCTTTATTATGTAGATAAAGGCAATACTAGTCCCAATGTATTACAAATAATTCTATTGTTTCCTTTTCTGGCTGCATTCATTTTTCTATCATATCATACACTGCTTGTTTCCATGGTTACAACAAGCCTGCTATCCATAAGCAGTGGTCTTGCTTGCACACTATAAGACAAAGCAGTGGTCTATCTAGTAGGCGGGACCATGGGAGCTCAACTAGGCCGGTGTTTTGTCCGATATTGTGAAAGCATGGGCACTGCTGCCTGATTGTAGGGTGGTCATCATAACCATGGAAATGAGCAGTGTATAATGTGCTGGAAAAATAAATCAAGATAGCAAAAGTGGCAACTGAAAAAGTCACCATAAAATAGTAAATGCCTGTTATTAAATTTACACTGCATGATAAATTCTCTTTGCTAAAGTGAGACAACCCAGATTAACACATCTCTAATAAGATAATGATGTGGTCTTTACCTCTAGGAATAAATCCTTCACTTGCACTGGGCCCCAGGAACTTAAGCATGTCTCTAGAAAGTTATTGACACAATTTTTACTTCTAGAACTTATTCTACTCTTTGATTTGGCCTCCATTAATTAAACATATCGGTTTTACCTCTAAAGAGGAGGCCAGTCAAGTATATCAAGTGTATTTAAAGAGAACATTTTTTATATCAAGAGCAGAGATAATTATTAGTACTACAAATCTATTGGAAGAAACAAGCATTGTCAATGTTCAAATATAAATTCTAGATACTTTTCAAAGATTCAAGACCTTGGAAAAGATAGACTTATGGGCTACTTTCCTTAAATTATAAATAAAGAGGTTAAAGGTCACCTATTAAAAAAATAATAGCCTCCTCACACGCCCTACAGCTATCCTGTCCAGCACCATTATAGGTGATATGTCTACCCTTTAGGTAGAAAGAATCTTTTACCAATTTGCTTATAATTTAGGCAAAGTAGCAGAACAAACTCTATATTTATGGATTATACACAGTAAATTGCATACTACAAAAATCTTTGCTATTTCACTACCATAAGATTTTTCTCAGCATAACCCCATATTTGATTTTCTCTCTAGAAAGTAACAGCTATAGATCTAAAGGAACTCATCCTTCAGTTGAACAGGGTCCCGGGAACTTAAAGCGGTTGTCTCACTTCTGCAACTGACCTTTATTATGTAGATAAAGGCAATACTAGTCCCAATGTATTACAGATAATTCTATTGTTTCCTTTTCTGGCTGCATTCATTTTTCTATCATATCATACACTGCTTGTTTCCATGGTTACAACAAGCCTGCTATCCATAAGCAGTGGTCTTGCTTGCACACTATAAGACAAAGCAGTGGTCTATCTAGTAGGCGGGACCATGGGAGCTCAACTAGGCCGGTGTTTTGTCCGATATTGTGAAAGCATGGGAACTGCTGCCTGATTGTAGGGTGGTCATCATAACCATGGAAATGAGCAGTGTATAATGTGCTGGAAAAATAAATCAAGATAGCAAAATTGGCAACTGAAAAAGTCACCATAAAATAGTAAATGCCTGTTATTAAATTTACACTGCATGATAAATTCTCTTTGCTAAAGTGAGACAACCCAGATTAACACATCTCTAATAAGATAATGATGTGGTCTTTACCTCTAGGAATAAATCCTTCACTTGCACTGGGCCCCAGGAACTTAAGCATGTCTCTAGAAAGTTATTGACACAATTTTTACTTCTAGAACTTATTCTACTCTTTGATTTGGCCTCCATTAATTAAACATATCGGTTTTACCTCTAAAGAGGAGGCCAGTCAAGTATATCAAGTGTATTTAAAGAGAACATTTTTATATCAAGAGCAGAGATAATTATTAGTACTACAAATCTATTGGAAGAAACAAGCATTGTCAATGTTCAAATATAAATCCTAGATACTTTTCAAAGATTCAAGACCTTGGAAAAGATAGACTTATGGGCTACTTTCCTTAAATTATAAATAAAGAGGTTAAAGGTCACCTATTAAAAAAATAATAGCCTCCTCACACGCCCCTACAGCTATCCTGTCCAGCACCATTATAGGTGATATGTCTACCCTTTAGGTAGAAAGAATCATTTACCAATTTGCTTATAATTTAGGCAAAGTAGCAGAACAAACTCTATATTTATGGATTATACACAGTAAATTGCATACTACAAAAATCTTTGCTATTTCACTACCATAAGATTTTTCTCAGCATAACCCCATATTTGATTTTCTCTCTAAAAAGTAACAGCTATAGATCTAAAGGAACTCATCCTTCAGTTGGACAGGGTCCCGGGAACTTAAAGCGGTTGTCTCACTTCTGCAACTGACCTTTATTATGTAGATAAAGGCAATACTAGTCCCAATGTATTACAAATAATTCTATTGTTTCCTTTTCTGGCTGCATTCATTTTTCTATCATATCATACACTGCTTGTTTCCATGGTTACAACAAGCCTGCTATCCATAAGCAGTGGTCTTGCTTGCACACTATAAGACAAAGCAGTGGTCTATCTAGTAGGCGGGACCATGGGAGCTCAACTAGGCCGGTGTTTTGTCCGATATTGTGAAAGCATGGGAACTGCTGCCTGATTGTAGGGTGGTCATCATAACCATGGAAATGAGCAGTGTATAATGTGCTGGAAAAATAAATCAAGATAGCAAAATTGGCAACTGAAAAAGTCACCATAAAATAGTAAATGCCTGTTATTAAATTTACACTGCATGATAAATTCTCTTTGCTAAAGTGAGACAACCCAGATTAACACATCTCTAATAAGATAATGATGTGGTCTTTACCTCTAGGAATAAATCCTTCACTTGCACTGGGCCCCAGGAACTTAAGCATGTCTCTAGAAAGTTATTGACACAATTTTTACTTCTAGAACTTATTCTACTCTTTGATTTGGCCTCCATTAATTAAACATATCGGTTTTACCTCTAAAGAGGAGGCCAGTCAAGTATATCAAGTGTATTTAAAGAGAACATTTTTTATATCAAGAGCAGAGATAATTATTAGTACTACAAATCTATTGGAAGAAACAAGCATTGTCAATGTTCAAATATAAATCCTAGATACTTTTCAAAGATTCAAGACCTTGGAAAAGATAGACTTATGGGCTACTTTCCTTAAATTATAAATAAAGAGGTTAAAGGTCACCTATTAAAAAAATAATAGCCTCCTCACACGCCCCTACAGCTATCCTGTCCAGCACCATTATAGGTGATATGTCTACCCTTTAGGTAGAAAGAATCATTTACCAATTTGCTTATAATTTAGGCAAAGTAGCAGAACAAACTCTATATTTATGGATTATACACAGTAAATTGCATACTACAAAAATCTTTGCTATTTCACTACCATAAGATTTTTCTCAGCATAACCCCATATTTGATTTTCTCTCTAAAAAGTAACAGCTATAGATCTAAAGGAACTCATCCTTCAGTTGGACAGGGTCCCGGGAACTTAAAGCGGTTGTCTCACTTCTGCAACTGACCTTTATTATGTAGATAAAGGCAATACTAGTCCCAATGTATTACAAATAATTCTATTGTTTCCTTTTCTGGCTGCATTCATTTTTCTATCATATCATACACTGCTTGTTTCCATGGTTACAACAAGCCTGCTATCCATAAGCAGTGGTCTTGCTTGCACACTATAAGACAAAGCAGTGGTCTATCTAGTAGGCGGGACCATGGGAGCTCAACTAGGCCGGTGTTTTGTCCGATATTGTGAAAGCATGGGCACTGCTGCCTGATTGTAGGGTGGTCATCATAACCATGGAAATGAGCAGTGTATAATGTGCTGGAAAAATAAATCAAGATAGCAAAATTGGCAACTGAAAAAGTCACCATAAAATAGTAAATGCCTGTTATTAAATTTACACTGCATGATAAATTCTCTTTGCTAAAGTGAGACAACCCAGATTAACACATCTCTAATAAGATAATGATGTGGTCTTTACCTCTAGGAATAAATCCTTCACTTGCACTGGGCCCCAAGGAACTTAAGCATGTCTCTAGAAAGTTATTGACACAATTTTTACTTCTAGAACTTATTCTACTCTTTGATTTGGCCTCCATTAATTAAACATATCGGTTTTACCTCTAAAGAGGAGGCCAGTCAAGTATATCAAGTGTATTTAAAGAGAACATTTTTATATCAAGAGCAGAGATAATTATTAGTACTACAAATCTATTGGAAGAAACAAGCATTGTCAATGTTCAAATATAAATCCTAGATACTTTTCAAAGATTCAAGACCTTGGAAAAGATAGACTTATGGGCTACTTTCCTTAAATTATAAATAAAGAGGTTAAAGGTCACCTATTAAAAAAATAATAGCCTCCTCACACGCCCTACAGCTATCCTGTCCAGCACCATTATAGGTGATATGTCTACCCTTTAGGTAGAAAGAATCATTTACCAATTTGCTTATAATTTAGGCAAAGTAGCAGAACAAACTCTATATTTATGGATTATACACAGTAAATTGCATACTACAAAAATCTTTGCTATTTCACTACCATAAGATTTTTCTCAGCATAACCCCATATTTGATTTTCTCTCTAAAAAGTAACAGCTATAGATCTAAAGGAACTCATCCTTCAGTTGGACAGGGTCCCGGGAACTTAAAGCGGTTGTCTCACTTCTGCAACTGACCTTTATTATGTAGATAAAGGCAATACTAGTCCCAATGTATTACAAATAATTCTATTGTTTCCTTTTCTGGCTGCATTCATTTTTCTATCATATCATACACTGCTTGTTTCCATGGTTACAACAAGCCTGCTATCCATAAGCAGTGGTCTTGCTTGCACACTATAAGACAAAGCAGTGGTCTATCTAGTAGGCGGGACCATGGGAGCTCAACTAGGCCGGTGTTTTGTCCGATGTTGTGAAAGCATGGGCACTGCTGCCTGATTGTAGGAGTGGTCATCATAACCATGGAAATGAGCAGTGTATAATGTGCTGGAAAAATAAATCAAGATAGCAAAAGTGGCAACTGAAAAAGTCACCATAAAATAGTAAATGCCTGTTATTAAATTTACACTGCATGATAAATTCTCTTTGCTAAAGTGAGACAACCCAGATTAACACATCTCTAATAAGATAATGATGTGGTCTTTACCTCTAGGAATAAATCCTTCACTTGCACTGGGCCCCAGGAACTTAAGCATGTCTCTAGAAAGTTATTGACACAATTTTTACTTCTAGAACTTATTCTACTCTTTGATTTGGCCTCCATTAATTAAACATATCGGTTTTACCTCTAAAGAGGAGGCCAGTCAAGTATATCAAGTGTATTTAAAGAGAACATTTTTATATCAAGAGCAGAGATAATTATTAGTACTACAAATCTATTGGAAGAAACAAGCATTGTCAATGTTCAAATATAAATTCTAGATACTTTTCAAAGATTCAAGACCTTGGAAAAGATAGACTTATGGGCTACTTTCCTTAAATTATAAATAAAGAGGTTAAAGGTCACCTATTAAAAAAATAATAGCCTCCTCACACGCCCCTACAGCTATCCTGTCCAGCACCATTATAGGTGATATGTCTACCCTTTAGGTAGAAAGAATCTTTACCAATTTGCTTATAATTTAGGCAAAGTAGCAGAACAAACTCTATATTTATGGATTATACACAGTAAATTGCATACTACAAAAATCTTTGCTATTTCACTACCATAAGATTTTCTCAGCATAACCCCATATTTGATTTTCTCTCTAGAAAGTAACAGCTATAGATCTAAAGGAACTCATCCTTCAGTTGAACAGGGTCCCGGGAACTTAAAGCGGTTGTCTCACTTCTGCAACTGACCTTTATTATGTAGATAAAGGCAATACTAGTCCCAATGTATTACAAATAATTCTATTGTTTCCTTTTCTGGCTGCATTCATTTTTCTATCATATCATACACTGCTTGTTTCCATGGTTACAACAAGCCTGCTATCCATAAGCAGTGGTCTTGCTTGCACACTATAAGACAAAGCAGTGGTCTATCTAGTAGGCGGGACCATGGGAGCTCAACTAGGCCGGTGTTTTGTCGATATTGTGAAAGCATGGGCACTGCTGCCTGATTGTAGAGGTGGTCATCATAACCATGGAAATGAGCAGTGTATAATGTGCTGGAAAAATAAATCAAGATAGCAAAATTGGCAACTGAAAAAGTCACCATAAAATAGTAAATGCCTGTTATTAAATTTACACTGCATGATAAATTCTCTTTGCTAAAGTGAGACAACCCAGATTAACACATCTCTAATAAGATAATGATGTGGTCTTTACCTCTAGGAATAAATCCTTCACTTGCACTGGGCCCAAGGAACTTAAGCATGTCTCTAGAAAGTTATTGACACAATTTTTACTTCTAGAACTTATTCTACTCTTTGATTTGGCCTCCATTAATTAAACATATCGGTTTTACCTCTAAAGAGGAGGCCAGTCAAGTATATCAAGTGTATTTAAAGAGAACATTTTTATATCAAGAGCAGAGATAATTATTAGTACTACAAATCTATTGGAAGAAACAAGCATTGTCAATGTTCAAATATAAATCCTAGATACTTTTCAAAGATTCAAGACCTTGGAAAAGATAGACTTATGGGCTACTTTCCTTAAATTATAAATAAAGAGGTTAAAGGTCACCTATTAAAAAAATAATAGCCTCCTCACACGCCCTACAGCTATCCTGTCCAGCACCATTATAGGTGATATGTCTACCCTTTAGGTAGAAAGAATCATTTACCAATTTGCTTATAATTTAGGCAAAGTAGCAGAACAAACTCTATATTTATGGATTATACACAGTAAATTGCATACTACAAAAATCTTTGCTATTTCACTACCATAAGATTTTTCTCAGCATAACCCCATATTTGATTTTCTCTCTAAAAGTAACAGCTATAGATCTAAAGGAACTCATCCTTCAGTTGAACAGGGTCCCGGGAACTTAAAGCGGTTGTCTCACTTCTGCAACTGACCTTTATTATGTAGATAAAGGCAATACTAGTCCCAATGTATTACAAATAATTCTATTGTTTCCTTTTCTGGCTGCATTCATTTTTCTATCATATCATACACTGCTTGTTTCCATGGTTACAACAAGCCTGCTATCCATAAGCAGTGGTCTTGCTTGCACACTATAAGACAAAGCAGTGGTCTATCTAGTAGGCGGGACCATGGGAGCTCAACTAGGCCGGTGTTTTGTCCGATATTGTGAAAGCATGGGAACTGCTGCCTGATTGTAGGGTGGTCATCATAACCATGGAAATGAGCAGTGTATAATGTGCTGGAAAAATAAATCAAGATAGCAAAATTGGCAACTGAAAAAGTCACCATAAAATAGTAAATGCCTGTTATTAAATTTACACTGCATGATAAATTCTCTTTGCTAAAGTGAGACAACCCAGATTAACACATCTCTAATAAGATAATGATGTGGTCTTTACCTCTAGGAATAAATCCTTCACTTGCACTGGGCCCCAGGAACTTAAGCATGTCTCTAGAAAGTTATTGACACAATTTTACTTCTAGAACTTATTCTACTCTTTGATTTGGCCTCCATTAATTAAACATATCGGTTTTACCTCTAAAGAGGAGGCCAGTCAAGTATATCAAGTGTATTTAAAGAGAACATTTTTATATCAAGAGCAGAGATAATTATTAGTACTACAAATCTATTGGAAGAAACAAGCATTGTCAATGTTCAAATATAAATTCTAGATACTTTTCAAAGATTCAAGACCTTGGAAAAGATAGACTTATGGGCTACTTTCCTTAAATTATAAATAAAGAGGTTAAAGGTCACCTATTAAAAAAATAATAGCCTCCTCACACGCCCTACAGCTATCCTGTCCAGCACCATTATAGGTGATATGTCTACCCTTTAGGTAGAAAGAATCTTTTACCAATTTGCTTATAATTTAGGCAAAGTAGCAGAACAAACTCTATATTTATGGATTATACACAGTAAATTGCATACTACAAAAATCTTTGCTATTTCACTACCATAAGATTTTTCTCAGCATAACCCCATATTTGATTTTCTCTCTAAAAGTAACAGCTATAGATCTAAAGGAACTCATCCTTCAGTTGAACAGGGTCGGGAACTTAAAGCGGTTGTCTCACTTCTGCAACTGACCTTTATTATGTAGATAAAGGCAATACTAGTCCCAATGTATTACAGATAATTCTATTGTTTCCTTTTCTGGCTGCATTCATTTTCTATCATATCATACACTGCTTGTTTCCATGGTTACAACAAGCCTGCTATCCATAAGCAGTGGTCTTGCTTGCACACTATAAGACAAAGCAGTGGTCTATCTAGTAGGTGGGACCATGGGAGCTCAACTAGGCCGGTGTTTTGTCCGATATTGTGAAAGCATGGGAACTGCTGCCTGATTGTAGGGTGGTCATCATAACCATGGAAATGAGCAGTGTATAATGTGCTGGAAAAATAAATCAAGCTAGCAAAAGAGGCAACTGAAAAAGTCACCATAAAATAGTAAATGCCTGTTAATAAATTTACACTGCATGATAAATTCTCTTTGCTAAAGTGAGACAACCCAGATTAACACATCTCTAATAAGATAATGATGTGGTCTTTACCTCTAGGAATAAATCATTCACTTGCACTGGGCCCCAGCAACTTAAGCATGTCTCTAGAAAGTTATTGACACAATTTTTACTTCTAGAACTTATTCTACTCTTTGATTTGGCCTCCATTAATTAAACATATCGGTTTTTCCTCTAAAGAGGAGGCCAGTCAAGTTTATCAAGTGTATTTAAAGAGAACATTTTTTATATCAAGAGCAGAGATAATTATTAGTACTACAAATCTATTGGAAGAAACAAGCATTGTCAATGTTCAAATATAAATTCTAGATACTTTTCAAAGATTCAAGACCTTGGAAAAGATAGACTTATGGGCTACTTTCCTTAAATTATAAGTAAAGAGGTTAAAGGTCACCTATTAAAAAAAATAAAAGCCTCCTCACTCGCCCCTACAGCTATCCTGTCCAGCACCATTATAGGTTATATGTCTACCCTTTAGTTAGAAAGAATCTTTTACCAATTTTCTTATAATTTAGGCAAAGTAGCAGAACAAACTTTATATTTATGGATTATACACAGTAAATTGCATACTACAAAAATCTTTGCTATTTCACTACCATAAGATTTTTCTCAGCATAACCCCATATTTTATTTTCTCTCTAGAAAGTAACAGCTATAGATCTAAAGGAACTCATCCTTCAGTTGGACAGGGTCCCGGGAACTTAAAGCGGTTGTCTCACTTCTGCAACTGACCTTTATTATGTAGATAAAGGCAATACTAGTCCCAATGTATTACAAATAATTCTATTGTTTCCTTTTCTGGCTGCATTCATTTTTCTATCATATGATACACTGCTTGTTTCCATGGTTACAACAAGCCTGCTCCATAAGCAGTGGTCTTGCTTGCACACTATAAGACAAAGCAGTGGTCTATCTAGTAGGCGGGACCATGGGAGCTCAACTAGGCCGGTGATTTGTCCGATATTGTGAAAGCATGGGCACTGCTGCCTGATTGTAGGGTGGTCATCATAACCATGGAAATGAGCAGTGTATAATGTGCTGGAAAAATAAATCAAGATAGCAAAAGAGGCAACTGAAAAAGTCACCATAAAATAGTAAATGCCTGTTATTAAATTTACACTGCATGATAAATTCTCTTTGCTAAAGTGAGACAACCCAGATTAACACATCTCTAATAAGATAATGATGTGGTCTTTACCTCTAGGAATAAATCCTTCACTTGCACTGGGCCCAAGGAACTTAAGCATGTCTCTAGAAAGTTATTGACACAATTTTTACTTCTAGAACTTATTCTACTCTTTGATTTGGCCTCCATTAATTAAACATATCGGTTTTACCTCTAAAGAGGAGGCCAGTCAAGTATATCAAGTGTATTTAAAGAGAACATTTTTTATATCAAGAGCAGAGATAATTATTAGTACTCCAAAACTATTGGAAGAAACAAGCATTGTCAATGTTCAAATATAAATTCTAGATACTTTTCAAAGATTCAAGACCTTGGAAAAGATAGACTTATGGGCTACTTTCCTTAAATTATAAATAAAGAGGTTAAAGGTCACCTATTAAAAAAATAATAGCCTCCTCACACGCCCCTACAGCTATCCTGTCCAGCACCATTATAGGTGATATGTCTACCCTTTAGGTAGAAAGAATCATTTACCAATTTGCTTATAATTTAGGCAAAGTAGCAGAACAAACTCTATATTTATGGATTATACACAGTAAATTGCATACTACAAAAATCTTTGCTATTTCACTACCATAAGATTTTTCTCAGCATAACCCCATATTTGATTTTCTCTCTAAAAAGTAACAGCTATAGATCTAAAGGAACTCATCCTTCAATTGAACAGGGTCCCGGGAACTTAAAGCGGTTGTCTCACTTCTGCAACTGACCTTTATTATGTAGATAAAGGCAATCCTAGTCCCAATGTATTACAGATAATTCTATTGTTTCCTTTTCTGGCCGCATTCATTTTTCTATCATATCATACACTGCTTGTTTCCATGGTTACAACAAGCCTGCTATCCATAAGCAGTGGTCTTGCTTGCACACTATAAGACAAAGCAGTGGTCTATCTAGTAGGTGGGACCATGGGAGCTCAACTAGGCCTGTGTTTTGTGCGATATTGTGAAAGCATGGGAACTGCTGCCTGATTGTAGGGTGGTCATCATAACCATGGAAATGAGCAGTGTATAATGTGCTGGAAAAATAAATCAAGCTAGCAAAAGTGGCAACTGAAAAAGTCACCATAAAATAGTAAATGCCTGTTAATAAATTTACACTGCATGATAAATTCTCTTTGCTAAAGTGAGACAACCCAGATTAACACATCTCTAATAAGATAATGATGTGGTCTTTACCTCTAGGAATAAATCCTTCACTTGCACTGGGCCCAAGGAACTTAAGCATGTCTCTAGAAAGTTATTGACACAATTTTTACTTCTAGAACTTATTCTACTCTTTGATTTGGCCTCCATTAATTAAACATATCGGTTTTACCTCTAAAGAGGAGGCCAGTCAAGTTTATCAAGTGTATTTAAAGAGAACATTTTTTATATCAAGAGCAGAGATAATTATTAGTACTACAAATCTATTGGAAGAAACAAGCATTGTCAATGTTCAAATATAAATCCTAGATACTTTTCAAAGATTCAAGACCTTGGAAAAGATAGACTTATGGGCTACTTTCCTTAAATTATAAATAAAAGGTTAAAGGTCACCTATTAAAAAAAATAAAAGCCTCCTCACACGCCCCTACAGCTATCCTGTCCAGCACCATTATAGGTGATATGTCTACCCTTTAGGTAGAAAGAATCATTTACCAATTTGCTTATAATTTAGGCAAAGTAGCAGAACAAACTCTATATTTATGGATTATACACAGTAAATTGCATACTACAAAAATCTTTGCTATTTCACTACCATAAGATTTTTCTCAGCATAACCCCATATTTGATTTTCTCTCTAAAAAGTAACAGCTATAGATCTAAAGGAACTCATCCTTCAGTTGGACAGGGTCCCGGGAACTTAAAGCGGTTGTCTCACTTCTGCAACTGACCTTTATTATGTAGATAAAGGCAATACTAGTCCCAATGTATTACAAATAATTCTATTGTTTCCTTTTCTGGCTGCATTCATTTTTCCATCATATCATACACTGCTTGTTTCCATGGTTACAACAAGCCTGCTATCCATAAGCAGTGGTCTTGCTTGCACACTATAAGACAAAGCAGTGGTCTATCTAGTAAGGCGGGACCATGGGAGCTCAACTAGGCCGGTGTTTTGTCCGATATTGTGAAAGCATGGGCACTGCTGCCTGATTGTAGGGAGGTCATCATAACCATGGAAATGAGCAGTGTATAATGTGCTGGAAAAATAAATCAAAATAGCAAAATTGGCAACTGAAAAAGTCACCATAAAATAGTAAATGCCTGTTATTAAATTTACACTGCATGATAAATTCTCTTTGCTAAAGTGAGACAACCCAGATTAACACATCTCTAATAAGATAATGATGTGGTCTTTACCTCTAGGAATAAATCCTTCACTTGCACTGGGCCCCAGGAACTTAAGCATGTCTCTAGAAAGTTATTGATACAATTTTTACTTCTAGAACTTATTCTACCCTTTGATTTGGCCTCCATTAATTAAACATATCGGTTTTACCTCTAAAGAGGAGGCCAGTCAAGTATATCAAGTGTATTTAAAGAGAACATTTTTTATATCAAGAGCAGAGATAATTATTAGTACTACAAATCTATTGGAAGAAACAAGCATTGTCAATGTTCAAATATAAATCCTAGATACTTTTTAAAGATTCAAGGCCTTAGAAAAGATAGACTTATGGGCTACTTTCCTTAAATTATAAATAAAGAGGTTAAAGGTCACCTATTAAAAAAATAATAGCCTCCTCACACGCCACTACAGCTATCCTGTCCAGCACCATTATAGGTGATATGTCTACCCTTTAGGTAGAAAGAATTATTTACCAATTTGCTTATAATTTAGGCAAAGTAGCAGAACAAACTCTATATTTATGGATTATACACAGTAAATTGCATACTACAAAAATCTTTGCTATTTCACTACCATAAGATTTTTCTCAGCATAACCCCATATTTGATTTTATCTCTAAAAAGTAACAGCTATACATCTAAAGGAACTCATCCTTCAGTTGGACAGGGTCCCGGGAACTTAAAGCGGTTGTCTCACTTCTGCAACTGACCTTTATTATGTAGATAAAGGCAATACTAGTCCCAATGTATTACAAATAATTCTATTGTTTCCTTTTCTGGCTGCATTCATTTTTCCATCATATGATACACTGCTTGTTTCCATGGTTACAACAAGCCTGCTATCCATAAGCAGTGGTCTTGCTTGCACACTATAAGACAAAGCAGTGGTCTATCTAGTAGGCGGGACCATGGGAGCTCAACTAGGCCGGTGTTTTGTCCGATATTGTGAAAGGATGGGAACTGCTGCCTGATTGTAGGGTGGTCATCATAACCATGGAAATGAGCAGTGTATAATGTGCTGGAAAAATAAATCAAGATAGCTAAATTGGCAACTGAAAAAATCACCATAAAATAGTAAATGCCTGTTATTAAATTTACACTGCATGATAAATTCTCTTTGCTAAAGTGAGACAACCCAGATTAACACATCTCTAATAAGATAATGATGTGGTCTTTACCTCTAGGAATAAATCCTTCACTTGCACTGGGCCCAAGGAACTTAAGTATGTCTCTAGAAAGTTATTGACACAATTTTTACTTCTAGAACTTATTCTACTCTTTGATTTGGCCTCCATTAATTAAACATATCGGTTTTACCTCTAAAGAGGAGGCCAGTCAAATATATCAAGTGTATTTAAAGAGAACATTTTTTATCTCAAGAGCAGAGATAATTATTAGTACTACAAATCTATTGGAAGAAACAAGCATTGTTATTAAATTTACACTGCATGATAAATTCTCTTTGCTAAAGTGAGACAACCCAGATTAACACATCTCTAATAAGATAATGATGTGGTCTTTACCTCTAGGAATAAATCCTTCACTTGCACTGGGCCCAAGGAACTTAAGCATGTCTCTAGAAAGTTATTGACACAATTTTTACTTCTAGAACTAATTCTACTCTTTGATTTGGCCTCCATTAATTAAACATATCGGTTTTACCTCTAAAGAGGAGGCCAGTCAAATATATCAAGTGTATTTAAAGAGAACATTTTTTATCTCAAGAGCAGAGATAATTATTAGTACTACAAATCTATTGGAAGAAACAAGCATTGTCAATGTTCAAATATAAATCCTAGATACTTTTTAAAGATTCAAGACCTTGGAAAAGATAGACTTATGGGCTACTTTCCTTAAATTATAAATAAAGAGGTTAAAGGTCACCTATTAAAAAAATAATAGCCTCCTCACACGCCCCTACAGCTATCCTGTCCAGCACCATTATAGGTGATATGTCTACCCTTTAGGTAGAAAGAATCATTTACCAATTTGCTTATAATTTAGGCAAAGTAGCAGAACAAACTCTATATTTATGGATTATACACAGTAAATTGCATACTACAAAAATCTTTGCTATTTCACTACCATAAGATTTTTCTCAGCATAACCCCATATTTGATTTTCTCTCTAAAAAGTAACAGCTATAGATCTAAAGGAACTCATCCTTCAGTTGGACAGGGTCCCGGGAACTTAAAGCGGTTGTCTCACTTCTGCAACTGACCTTTATTATGTAGATAAAGGCAATACTAGTCCCAATGTATTACAAATAATTCTATTGTTTCCTTTTCTGGCTGCATTCATTTTTCTATCATATCATACACTGCTTGTTTCCATGGTTACAACAAGCCTGCTATCCATAAGCAGTGGTCTTGCTTGCACACTATAAGACAAAGCAGTGGTCTATCTAGTAGGCGGGACCATGGGAGCTCAACTAGGCCGGTGTTTTGTCCGATATTGTGAAAGCATGGGCACTGCTGCCTGATTGTAGAGGTGGTCATCATAACCATGGAAATGAGCAGTGTATAATGTGCTGGAAAAATAAATCAAGATAGCAAAAGTGGCAACTGAAAAAGTCACCATAAAATAGTAAATGCCTGTTATTAAATTTACACTGCATGATAAATTCTCTTTGCTAAAGTGAGACAACCCAGATTAACACATCTCTAATAAGATAATGATGTGGTCTTTACCTCTAGGAATAAATCCTTCACTTGCACTGGGCCCAAGGAACTTAAGCATGTCTCTAGAAAGTTATTGACACAATTTTTACTTCTAGAACTTATTCTACTCTTTGATTTGGCCTCCATTAATTAAACATATCGGTTTTACCTCTAAAGAGGAGGCCAGTCAAGTATATCAAGTGTATTTAAAGAGAACATTTTTTATATCAAGAGCAGAGATAATTATTAGTACTACAAATCTATTGGAAGAAACAAGCATTGTCAATGTTCAAATATAAATCCTAGATACTTTTCAAAGATTCAAGACCTTGGAAAAGATAGACTTATGGGCTACTTTCCTTAAATTATAAATAAAGAGGTTAAAGGTCACCTATTAAAAAAATAATAGCCTCCTCACACGCCCTACAGCTATCCTGTCCAGCACCATTATAGGTGATATGTCTACCCTTTAGGTAGAAAGAATCTTTTACCAATTTGCTTATAATTTAGGCAAAGTAGCAGAACAAACTCTATATTTATGGATTATACACAGTAAATTGCATACTACAAAAATCTTTGCTATTTCACTACCATAAGATTTTTCTCAGCATAACCCCATATTTGATTTTCTCTCTAAAAAGTAACAGCTATAGATCTAAAGGAACTCATCCTTCAGTTGGACAGGGTCCCGGGAACTTAAAGCGGTTGTCTCACTTCTGCAACTGACCTTTATTATGTAGATAAAGGCAATACTAGTCCCAATGTATTACAAATAATTCTATTGTTTCCTTTTCTGGCTGCATTCATTTTTCTATCATATCATACACTGCTTGTTTCCATGGTTACAACAAGCCTGCTATCCATAAGCAGTGGTCTTGCTTGCACACTATAAGACAAAGCAGTGGTCTATCTAGTAGGCGGGACCATGGGAGCTCAACTAGGCCGGTGTTTTGTCCGATATTGTGAAAGCATGGGCACTGCTGCCTGATTGTAGGGTGGTCATCATAACCATGGAAATGAGCAGTGTATAATGTGCTGGAAAAATAAATCAAGATAGCAAAAGAGGCAACTGAAAAAGTCACCATAAAATAGTAAATGCCTGTTATTAAATTTACACTGCATGATAAATTCTCTTTGCTAAAGTGAGACAACCCAGATTAACACATCTCTAATAAGATAATGATGTGGTCTTTACCTCTAGGAATAAATCCTTCACTTGCACTGGGCCCAAGGAACTTAAGCATGTCTCTAGAAAGTTATTGACACAATTTTTACTTCTAGAACTTATTCTACTCTTTGATTTGGCCTCCATTAATTAAACATATCGGTTTTACCTCTAAAGAGGAGGCCAGTCAAGTATATCAAGTGTATTTAAAGAGAACATTTTTTATATCAAGAGCAGAGATAATTATTAGTACTACAAATCTATTGGAAGAAACAAGCATTGTCAATGTTCAAATATAAATCCTAGATACTTTTCAAAGATTCAAGACCTTGGAAAAGATAGACTTATGGGCTACTTTCCTTAAATTATAAATAAAGAGGTTAAAGGTCACCTATTAAAAAAATAATAGCCTCCTCACACGCCCCTACAGCTATCCTGTCCAGCACCATTATAGGTGATATGTCTACCCTTTAGGTAGAAAGAATCTTTTACCAATTTGCTTATAATTTAGGCAAAGTAGCAGAACAAACTCTATATTTATGGATTATACACAGTAAATTGCATACTACAAAAATCTTTGCTATTTCACTACCATAAGATTTTTCTCAGCATAACCCCATATTTGATTTTCTCTCTAAAAAGTAACAGCTATAGATCTAAAGGAACTCATCCTTCAGTTGGACAGGGTCCCGGGAACTTAAAGCGGTTGTCTCACTTCTGCAACTGACCTTTATTATGTAGATAAAGGCAATACTAGTCCCAATGTATTACAAATAATTCTATTGTTTCCTTTTCTGGCTGCATTCATTTTTCTATCATATCATACACTGCTTGTTTCCATGGTTACAACAAGCCTGCTATCCATAAGCAGTGGTCTTGCTTGCACACTATAAGACAAAGCAGTGGTCTATCTAGTAGGCGGGACCATGGGAGCTCAACTAGGCCGGTGTTTTGTCCGATATTGTGAAAGCATGGGCACTGCTGCCTGATTGTAGGGTGGTCATCATAACCATGGAAATGAGCAGTGTATAATGTGCTGGAAAAATAAATCAAGATAGCAAAAGAGGCAACTGAAAAAGTCACCATAAAATAGTAAATGCCTGTTATTAAATTTACACTGCATGATAAATTCTCTTTGCTAAAGTGAGACAACCCAGATTAACACATCTCTAATAAGATAATGATGTGGTCTTTACCTCTAGGAATAAATCCTTCACTTGCACTGGGCCCAAGGAACTTAAGCATGTCTCTAGAAAGTTATTGACACAATTTTTACTTCTAGAACTTATTCTACTCTTTGATTTGGCCTCCATTAATTAAACATATCGGTTTTACCTCTAAAGAGGAGGCCAGTCAAGTATATCAAGTGTATTTAAAGAGAACATTTTTTATATCAAGAGCAGAGATAATTATTAGTACTACAAATCTATTGGAAGAAACAAGCATTGTCAATGTTCAAATATAAATCCTAGATACTTTTCAAAGATTCAAGACCTTGGAAAAGATAGACTTATGGGCTACTTTCCTTAAATTATAAATAAAGAGGTTAAAGGTCACCTATTAAAAAAATAATAGCCTCCTCACACGCCCCTACAGCTATCCTGTCCAGCACCATTATAGGTGATATGTCTACCCTTTAGGTAGAAAGAATCATTTACCAATTTGCTTATAATTTAGGCAAAGTAGCAGAACAAACTCTATATTTATGGATTATACACAGTAAATTGCATACTACAAAAATCTTTGCTATTTCACTACCATAAGATTTTTCTCAGCATAACCCCATATTTGATTTTCTCTCTAAAAAGTAACAGCTATAGATCTAAAGGAACTCATCCTTCAGTTGGACAGGGTCCCGGGAACTTAAAGCGGTTGTCTCACTTCTGCAACTGACCTTTATTATGTAGATAAAGGCAATACTAGTCCCAATGTATTACAAATAATTCTATTGTTTCCTTTTCTGGCTGCATTCATTTTTCTATCATATCATACACTGCTTGTTTCCATGGTTACAACAAGCCTGCTATCCATAAGCAGTGGTCTTGCTTGCACACTATAAGACAAAGCAGTGGTCTATCTAGTAGGCGGGACCATGGGAGCTCAACTAGGCCGGTGTTTTGTCCGATATTGTGAAAGCATGGGCACTGCTGCCTGATTGTAGGGTGGTCATCATAACCATGGAAATGAGCAGTGTATAATGTGCTGGAAAAATAAATCAAGATAGCAAAAGAGGCAACTGAAAAAGTCACCATAAAATAGTAAATGCCTGTTATTAAATTTACACTGCATGATAAATTCTCTTTGCTAAAGTGAGACAACCCAGATTAACACATCTCTAATAAGATAATGATGTGGTCTTTACCTCTAGGAATAAATCCTTCACTTGCACTGGGCCCAAGGAACTTAAGCATGTCTCTAGAAAGTTATTGACACAATTTTTACTTCTAGAACTTATTCTACTCTTTGATTTGGCCTCCATTAATTAAACATATCGGTTTTACCTCTAAAGAGGAGGCCAGTCAAGTATATCAAGTGTATTTAAAGAGAACATTTTTTATATCAAGAGCAGAGATAATTATTAGTACTACAAATCTATTGGAAGAAACAAGCATTGTCAATGTTCAAATATAAATCCTAGATACTTTTCAAAGATTCAAGACCTTGGAAAAGATAGACTTATGGGCTACTTTCCTTAAATTATAAATAAAGAGGTTAAAGGTCACCTATTAAAAAAATAATAGCCTCCTCACACGCCCCTACAGCTATCCTGTCCAGCACCATTATAGGTGATATGTCTACCCTTTAGGTAGAAAGAATCATTTACCAATTTGCTTATAATTTAGGCAAAGTAGCAGAACAAACTCTATATTTATGGATTATACACAGTAAATTGCATACTACAAAAATCTTTGCTATTTCACTACCATAAGATTTTTCTCAGCATAACCCCATATTTGATTTTCTCTCTAAAAAGTAACAGCTATAGATCTAAAGGAACTCATCCTTCAGTTGGACAGGGTCCCGGGAACTTAAAGCGGTTGTCTCACTTCTGCAACTGACCTTTATTATGTAGATAAAGGCAATACTAGTCCCAATGTATTACAAATAATTCTATTGTTTCCTTTTCTGGCTGCATTCATTTTTCTATCATATCATACACTGCTTGTTTCCATGGTTACAACAAGCCTGCTATCCATAAGCAGTGGTCTTGCTTGCACACTATAAGACAAAGCAGTGGTCTATCTAGTAGGCGGGACCATGGGAGCTCAACTAGGCCGGTGTTTTGTCCGATATTGTGAAAGCATGGGCACTGCTGCCTGATTGTAGGGTGGTCATCATAACCATGGAAATGAGCAGTGTATAATGTGCTGGAAAAATAAATCAAGATAGCAAAAGAGGCAACTGAAAAAGTCACCATAAAATAGTAAATGCCTGTTATTAAATTTACACTGCATGATAAATTCTCTTTGCTAAAGTGAGACAACCCAGATTAACACATCTCTAATAAGATAATGATGTGGTCTTTACCTCTAGGAATAAATCCTTCACTTGCACTGGGCCCAAGGAACTTAAGCATGTCTCTAGAAAGTTATTGACACAATTTTTACTTCTAGAACTTATTCTACTCTTTGATTTGGCCTCCATTAATTAAACATATCGGTTTTACCTCTAAAGAGGAGGCCAGTCAAGTATATCAAGTGTATTTAAAGAGAACATTTTTTATATCAAGAGCAGAGATAATTATTAGTACTACAAATCTATTGGAAGAAACAAGCATTGTCAATGTTCAAATATAAATCCTAGATACTTTTCAAAGATTCAAGACCTTGGAAAAGATAGACTTATGGGCTACTTTCCTTAAATTATAAATAAAGAGGTTAAAGGTCACCTATTAAAAAAATAATAGCCTCCTCACACGCCCCTACAGCTATCCTGTCCAGCACCATTATAGGTGATATGTCTACCCTTTAGGTAGAAAGAATCATTTACCAATTTGCTTATAATTTAGGCAAAGTAGCAGAACAAACTCTATATTTATGGATTATACACAGTAAATTGCATACTACAAAAATCTTTGCTATTTCACTACCATAAGATTTTTCTCAGCATAACCCCATATTTGATTTTCTCTCTAAAAAGTAACAGCTATAGATCTAAAGGAACTCATCCTTCAGTTGGACAGGGTCCCGGGAACTTAAAGCGGTTGTCTCACTTCTGCAACTGACCTTTATTATGTAGATAAAGGCAATACTAGTCCCAATGTATTACAAATAATTCTATTGTTTCCTTTTCTGGCTGCATTCATTTTTCTATCATATCATACACTGCTTGTTTCCATGGTTACAACAAGCCTGCTATCCATAAGCAGTGGTCTTGCTTGCACACTATAAGACAAAGCAGTGGTCTATCTAGTAGGCGGGACCATGGGAGCTCAACTAGGCCGGTGTTTTGTCCGATATTGTGAAAGCATGGGCACTGCTGCCTGATTGTAGGGTGGTCATCATAACCATGGAAATGAGCAGTGTATAATGTGCTGGAAAAATAAATCAAGATAGCAAAAGTGGCAACTGAAAAAGTCACCATAAAATAGTAAATGCCTGTTATTAAATTTACACTGCATGATAAATTCTCTTTGCTAAAGTGAGACAACCCAGATTAACACATCTCTAATAAGATAATGATGTGGTCTTTACCTCTAGGAATAAATCCTTCACTTGCACTGGGCCCAAGGAACTTAAGCATGTCTCTAGAAAGTTATTGACACAATTTTTACTTCTAGAACTTATTCTACTCTTTGATTTGGCCTCCATTAATTAAACATATCGGTTTTACCTCTAAAGAGGAGGCCAGTCAAGTATATCAAGTGTATTTAAAGAGAACATTTTTTATATCAAGAGCAGAGATAATTATTAGTACTACAAATCTATTGGAAGAAACAAGCATTGTCAATGTTCAAATATAAATCCTAGATACTTTTCAAAGATTCAAGACCTTGGAAAAGATAGACTTATGGGCTACTTTCCTTAAATTATAAATAAAGAGGTTAAAGGTCACCTATTAAAAAAATAATAGCCTCCTCACACGCCCCTACAGCTATCCTGTCCAGCACCATTATAGGTGATATGTCTACCCTTTAGGTAGAAAGAATCTTTTACCAATTTGCTTATAATTTAGGCAAAGTAGCAGAACAAACTCTATATTTATGGATTATACACAGTAAATTGCATACTACAAAAATCTTTGCTATTTCACTACCATAAGATTTTTCTCAGCATAACCCCATATTTGATTTTCTCTCTAAAAAGTAACAGCTATAGATCTAAAGGAACTCATCCTTCAGTTGGACAGGGTCCCGGGAACTTAAAGCGGTTGTCTCACTTCTGCAACTGACCTTTATTATGTAGATAAAGGCAATACTAGTCCCAATGTATTACAAATAATTCTATTGTTTCCTTTTCTGGCTGCATTCATTTTTCTATCATATCATACACTGCTTGTTTCCATGGTTACAACAAGCCTGCTATCCATAAGCAGTGGTCTTGCTTGCACACTATAAGACAAAGCAGTGGTCTATCTAGTAGGCGGGACCATGGGAGCTCAACTAGGCCGGTGTTTTGTCCGATATTGTGAAAGCATGGGCACTGCTGCCTGATTGTAGGGTGGTCATCATAACCATGGAAATGAGCAGTGTATAATGTGCTGGAAAAATAAATCAAGATAGCAAAAGTGGCAACTGAAAAAGTCACCATAAAATAGTAAATGCCTGTTATTAAATTTACACTGCATGATAAATTCTCTTTGCTAAAGTGAGACAACCCAGATTAACACATCTCTAATAAGATAATGATGTGGTCTTTACCTCTAGGAATAAATCCTTCACTTGCACTGGGCCCAAGGAACTTAAGCATGTCTCTAGAAAGTTATTGACACAATTTTTACTTCTAGAACTTATTCTACTCTTTGATTTGGCCTCCATTAATTAAACATATCGGTTTTACCTCTAAAGAGGAGGCCAGTCAAGTATATCAAGTGTATTTAAAGAGAACATTTTTTATATCAAGAGCAGAGATAATTATTAGTACTACAAATCTATTGGAAGAAACAAGCATTGTCAATGTTCAAATATAAATCCTAGATACTTTTCAAAGATTCAAGACCTTGGAAAAGATAGACTTATGGGCTACTTTCCTTAAATTATAAATAAAGAGGTTAAAGGTCACCTATTAAAAAAATAATAGCCTCCTCACACGCCCCTACAGCTATCCTGTCCAGCACCATTATAGGTGATATGTCTACCCTTTAGGTAGAAAGAATCTTTTACCAATTTGCTTATAATTTAGGCAAAGTAGCAGAACAAACTCTATATTTATGGATTATACACAGTAAATTGCATACTACAAAAATCTTTGCTATTTCACTACCATAAGATTTTTCTCAGCATAACCCCATATTTGATTTTCTCTCTAAAAAGTAACAGCTATAGATCTAAAGGAACTCATCCTTCAGTTGGACAGGGTCCCGGGAACTTAAAGCGGTTGTCTCACTTCTGCAACTGACCTTTATTATGTAGATAAAGGCAATACTAGTCCCAATGTATTACAAATAATTCTATTGTTTCCTTTTCTGGCTGCATTCATTTTTCTATCATATCATACACTGCTTGTTTCCATGGTTACAACAAGCCTGCTATCCATAAGCAGTGGTCTTGCTTGCACACTATAAGACAAAGCAGTGGTCTATCTAGTAGGCGGGACCATGGGAGCTCAACTAGGCCGGTGTTTTGTCCGATATTGTGAAAGCATGGGCACTGCTGCCTGATTGTAGAGGTGGTCATCATAACCATGGAAATGAGCAGTGTATAATGTGCTGGAAAAATAAATCAAGATAGCAAAAGAGGCAACTGAAAAAGTCACCATAAAATAGTAAATGCCTGTTATTAAATTTACACTGCATGATAAATTCTCTTTGCTAAAGTGAGACAACCCAGATTAACACATCTCTAATAAGATAATGATGTGGTCTTTACCTCTAGGAATAAATCCTTCACTTGCACTGGGCCCAAGGAACTTAAGCATGTCTCTAGAAAGTTATTGACACAATTTTTACTTCTAGAACTTATTCTACTCTTTGATTTGGCCTCCATTAATTAAACATATCGGTTTTACCTCTAAAGAGGAGGCCAGTCAAGTATATCAAGTGTATTTAAAGAGAACATTTTTTATATCAAGAGCAGAGATAATTATTAGTACTACAAATCTATTGGAAGAAACAAGCATTGTCAATGTTCAAATATAAATCCTAGATACTTTTCAAAGATTCAAGACCTTGGAAAAGATAGACTTATGGGCTACTTTCCTTAAATTATAAATAAAGAGGTTAAAGGTCACCTATTAAAAAAATAATAGCCTCCTCACACGCCCCTACAGCTATCCTGTCCAGCACCATTATAGGTGATATGTCTACCCTTTAGGTAGAAAGAATCATTTACCAATTTGCTTATAATTTAGGCAAAGTAGCAGAACAAACTCTATATTTATGGATTATACACAGTAAATTGCATACTACAAAAATCTTTGCTATTTCACTACCATAAGATTTTTCTCAGCATAACCCCATATTTGATTTTCTCTCTAAAAAGTAACAGCTATAGATCTAAAGGAACTCATCCTTCAGTTGGACAGGGTCCCGGGAACTTAAAGCGGTTGTCTCACTTCTGCAACTGACCTTTATTATGTAGATAAAGGCAATACTAGTCCCAATGTATTACAAATAATTCTATTGTTTCCTTTTCTGGCTGCATTCATTTTTCTATCATATCATACACTGCTTGTTTCCATGGTTACAACAAGCCTGCTATCCATAAGCAGTGGTCTTGCTTGCACACTATAAGACAAAGCAGTGGTCTATCTAGTAGGCGGGACCATGGGAGCTCAACTAGGCCGGTGTTTTGTCCGATATTGTGAAAGCATGGGCACTGCTGCCTGATTGTAGGGTGGTCATCATAACCATGGAAATGAGCAGTGTATAATGTGCTGGAAAAATAAATCAAGATAGCAAAAGAGGCAACTGAAAAAGTCACCATAAAATAGTAAATGCCTGTTATTAAATTTACACTGCATGATAAATTCTCTTTGCTAAAGTGAGACAACCCAGATTAACACATCTCTAATAAGATAATGATGTGGTCTTTACCTCTAGGAATAAATCCTTCACTTGCACTGGGCCCAAGGAACTTAAGCATGTCTCTAGAAAGTTATTGACACAATTTTTACTTCTAGAACTTATTCTACTCTTTGATTTGGCCTCCATTAATTAAACATATCGGTTTTACCTCTAAAGAGGAGGCCAGTCAAGTATATCAAGTGTATTTAAAGAGAACATTTTTTATATCAAGAGCAGAGATAATTATTAGTACTACAAATCTATTGGAAGAAACAAGCATTGTCAATGTTCAAATATAAATCCTAGATACTTTTCAAAGATTCAAGACCTTGGAAAAGATAGACTTATGGGCTACTTTCCTTAAATTATAAATAAAGAGGTTAAAGGTCACCTATTAAAAAAATAATAGCCTCCTCACACGCCCCTACAGCTATCCTGTCCAGCACCATTATAGGTGATATGTCTACCCTTTAGGTAGAAAGAATCATTTACCAATTTGCTTATAATTTAGGCAAAGTAGCAGAACAAACTCTATATTTATGGATTATACACAGTAAATTGCATACTACAAAAATCTTTGCTATTTCACTACCATAAGATTTTTCTCAGCATAACCCCATATTTGATTTTCTCTCTAAAAAGTAACAGCTATAGATCTAAAGGAACTCATCCTTCAGTTGGACAGGGTCCCGGGAACTTAAAGCGGTTGTCTCACTTCTGCAACTGACCTTTATTATGTAGATAAAGGCAATACTAGTCCCAATGTATTACAAATAATTCTATTGTTTCCTTTTCTGGCTGCATTCATTTTCTATCATATCATACACTGCTTGTTTCCATGGTTACAACAAGCCTGCTATCCATAAGCAGTGGTCTTGCTTGCACACTATAAGACAAAGCAGTGGTCTATCTAGTAGGCGGGACCATGGGAGCTCAACTAGGCCGGTGTTTTGTCCGATATTGTGAAAGCATGGGCACTGCTGCCTGATTGTAGGGTGGTCATCATAACCATGGAAATGAGCAGTGTATAATGTGCTGGAAAAATAAATCAAGATAGCAAAAGAGGCAACTGAAAAAGTCACCATAAAATAGTAAATGCCTGTTATTAAATTTACACTGCATGATAAATTCTCTTTGCTAAAGTGAGACAACCCAGATTAACACATCTCTAATAAGATAATGATGTGGTCTTTACCTCTAGGAATAAATCCTTCACTTGCACTGGGCCCAAGGAACTTAAGCATGTCTCTAGAAAGTTATTGACACAATTTTTACTTCTAGAACTTATTCTACTCTTTGATTTGGCCTCCATTAATTAAACATATCGGTTTTACCTCTAAAGAGGAGGCCAGTCAAGTATATCAAGTGTATTTAAAGAGAACATTTTTATATCAAGAGCAGAGATAATTATTAGTACTACAAATCTATTGGAAGAAACAAGCATTGTCAATGTTCAAATATAAATCCTAGATACTTTTCAAAGATTCAAGACCTTGGAAAAGATAGACTTATGGGCTACTTTCCTTAAATTATAAAGTAAAGAGGTTAAAGGTCACCTATTAAAAAAATAATAGCCTCCTCACACGCCCCTACAGCTATCCTGTCCCAGCACCATTATAGGTGATATGTCTACCCTTTAGGTAGAAAGAATCATTTACCAATTTGCTTATAATTTAGGCAAAGTAGCAGAACAAACTCTATATTTATGGATTATACACAGTAAATTGCATACTACAAAAATCTTTGCTATTTCACTACCATAAGATTTTCTCAGCATAACCCCATATTTGATTTTCTCTCTAAAAAGTAACAGCTATAGATCTAAAGGAACTCATCCTTCAGTTGGACAGGGTCCGGGAACTTAAGCGGTTGTCTCACTTCTGCAACTGACCTTTATTATGTAGATAAAGGCAATACTAGTCCCAATGTATTACAAATAATTCTATTGTTTCCTTTTCTGGCTGCATTCATTTTTCTATCATATCATACACTGCTTGTTTCCATGGTTACAACAAGCCTGCTATCCATAAGCAGTGGTCTTGCTTGCACACTATAAGACAAAGCAGTGGTCTATCTAGTAGGCGGGACCATGGGAGCTCAACTAGGCCGGTGTTTTGTCCGATATTGTGAAAGCATGGGCACTGCTGCCTGATTGTAGGGTGGTCATCATAACCATGGAAATGAGCAGTGTATAATGTGCTGGAAAAATAAATCAAGATAGCAAAAGAGGCAACTGAAAAAGTCACCATAAAATAGTAAATGCCTGTTATTAAATTTACACTGCATGATAAATTCTCTTTGCTAAAGTGAGACAACCTAGATTAACACATCTCTAATAAGATAATGATGTGGTCTTTACCTCTAGGAATAAATCCTTCACTTGCACTGGGCCCAGGAACTTAAGCATGTCTCTAGAAGAGTTATTGACACAATTTTTACTTCTAGAACTTATTCTACTCTTGATTTGGCCTCCATTAATTAAACATATCGGTTTACTCTAAAGCGAGGCCAGTCAAGTATATCAAGTGTATTTAAGAGAACATTTTTATCTCAAGAGCAGAATAGTGTATTAGTACTACAAATCTATTGGAAGAAACAAGCATTGTCAATGTTCAAATCTAAATCTAGATACTTTTCAGATTCAAGACCTTGGAAAAGATAGACTATGGGCTACTTTCCTTAAATTATAAATAAAGAGGTTAAAGGTCACCTATTAAAAAAATAATAGCCTCCTCTGCATCCACTACAGCTATCCTGTCCAGCACCATTATATGTGATATGTCTACCCTTTGGGTAGAGAAGAATGCTTTTACCAATTTGCTTATAATTTAGGCAAGAAAGTAGCAGGGCAAACTCTATGTTTATGGATTATACACAGTAAATTGCATACTACAAAAATCTTTGCTATTTCACTACCATGAGATTTTTCTCGGCATAACCCCGTATTTGATTTTCTCACAAAAAGCAACAGCTATAGATCTAAAGGAGCTCATCCTTCAGTTGGACAGGTCCCGGTGAGCTTAAGCGGTTGTCTCACTTCTGCGGCTGACCTTGATTATGTGAGATGAAAGGCAGTACTAGTCCCAATGTACCAAATAATTCTATTGTTTCCTTTTCTGGCTGCATTCATTTTCTATCATTATCATACACTGCTTGTTTCCATGGTTACTAACAGGCCTGCTATCCATAAGCAGTGGTCTTGCTTGCACGCTATAGGACAAGCAGTGGTCTATCCAATGGCGGAGGACCATGGGAGCTCTTTGAGCCGGCGTTTCGACGCTGTTGCTGAAAGCATGGGCACTGCTGCCGGTTGTAGGGTGGTCACATCATAACCATGGAAACGAGCGGTGTGCAATGTGCTGGAAAAGCACGTCAGGCTGGCAAAATAGAGCGGCTGAAAAGTCACCATGCAAATAGTAAATTGCCTGTTATTAATTTACGCTGCATGACAAATTCTTTCTTTGCAAAAGTGAGACAGCAGATTACACACATCTCTAACTAAGATAGTGATGAGGTCTTTGCCTCATAGGAATCGCTATTCATGCACTGAAGGCCCGCAGGCACTTAAGCATGACTCTAGAAAGTTATTGACTAATTTTTACTGCTAAGAACTTATTCTGCCCTTTGATTTGGACTCCATTAATTAAACTTGTATCGGGTTTACCTACGAGAGAGGAGCCCGAGTCAAGCATATCAAGTGTGTTTAAAGAGAACATTTTTTATATCAGAGAGCAGACGATATTAGTGTAGTACTGCAAATCTGTTGGAAGAAACAAGCATTGTCAATGTTCAAATATGAAATCCTAGACTACTTTTACAGGTTCAAGACCGCGGAAAAGATAGACTTATGGTATACTTTCACTGGGTTATAAATAAGGGTCTAAGGGTCACCTATTAAAATAATAGCCTCCTCACACGCCTACAGCTATCTGTTCAGCACCATTATAGGTGATATGTCTACCTTTAGGTGGAAAGAATCATTACCAATTTGCTTATAATTTAGGCAAAGTGGCAGGGCGAACTCTATGTTATGGATTATGCACAAGCAGACCGCATGCTACGAAAATCTTTGCTATTTCACTGGGCCACTAGCGCGCAACTTTGTATTTGACACTGTACTCTAAGAAAACGTATGAATCTAAAGGAACTCTTTTTGGATGGTTGGTCCCGAAGAGCAAGCGTCGCTGCGGCATTTGCTGACCAGCTCTGAATGAAGAACGTACTGGTCTCACAATGAGCTAATTCTATTGTTTCACTGCGGCTGCATTCATTTTCTGTCATATCATACGCTGCTTGTTCCATGATTTACAGCAGAGAGAAGCACTGCTATCCATAAACGATGATGCTTTAACTTGCGCTATGAACAGAAGCAGTGGTCTATGCCAGGCGGGACCATGGTGCCGATGTTTGTCGATATTGTGGCATGAACTGCTGCGGTGCCAGGAGAATAAATCGCAACCATGGAAATGACGATATTAACGGAAAAATAATCAAAAGACAAAGGGCAAACTGAAGAAGTCACCATCATGTCATGCCTGATGATAAATTGCACTGCTCAGTGAAGTGAGACAGCCAGACAACACATCTCCTAATAAGACCTGTGGTGTGGTCTTACCTGCAGAATCCTTCGCCGCAGACTTGGGGATAGCATGTGCCTGGAGAAGTTATTGACACAGGCCACACTTCTGGGGCTTTATTCTGCAATGACTCCATTGGTCGGCCATATCAGGTTTACCTCTGAAGGGGCCAGTCAATATATCGAGGCTGTATTTAAAGGAGGCATTTTTCGAAGCGAGATAATGTGAGTACTGCAAATCTGGAAGAAGGCTGAAGCATTGGCCAGCTGTTCAAATAAATCTAGATACTTTCAGATTCAGACGAAAAGACGACGCGGGCTACTCAAACAAATTATAGATAAAGGGGTTAAGGTCTTGTTAAAAAATATTAGCCTCCACTGCGCTTCTGTCAGCACCGTGCTCAGGTGATATGTCTGCACAGGTATTGCAATTAGCATATTTAGGCAGAAATGCGAACAAGCCGCCTGGATTATACACAGTAAATTGCATGCTGCAAAAATCTTTGCTGTTCGCCTGAATTTTGCAGCATAACTTTATGTTTTCTCTCTAAAAAGAACGTATAGATCTAAAGGAACTCAAATCACAATGTGCGGGCCGAGGAACTTAAGCGATTTGTCACTTCAACTGACCTTTATTATGGCAGATAAAGGCAATACTAGTCCCAATAGTACTGCCATATTCTCAGTTCCCTATTCTGGCTGCATTCATTTTCTGTCACATCGCCCTTACGCTGCTTATTCCCGCGGTTGCAGCAAACCTGCTATGCTCCATGGCAGTGGTGCCGCGCTATAGGACGAAAGCGGTGAGTACTATCTGGCCTTGAGGCCCATGGGAGACAGCTTAGGCGTTGTTTTGCTCGTATTGTAACATAGAAACTGCTGCTGCAATTGCTGAGGTGGTCATCATAACCCTGGAAGCAGGCAGTGGCTATAATGTGCTGGCGCATCAACACATCAAAGATAGCCAAAGAACGGCAAAGTCACCATAAATAATAAATGCCTGTTATTAAACACGCTGCATAGCCAAACTCTGCTACTGTAAAGTAGAGGCACTTGAGCAACACATCTCTAATGAGACAATGATGTGAGTGCGGCACCTACTGAGAGCCGTCCTGCCCACTTGCACTAGGCCCAAGAACTTAGGCGTATCTCTGAAAGTTATTGGCTACAATTTTACTTCTAGAGCTATTCTACTCTTGTTCGCCCATTAGTGACACTCATCGATTTGTAACATCATGGACACCAGTCTGAAGGAGGCCGAAGTGCATTTACAGCGAGCATTTTATCGCGAGAACGAGAAGAGTAATTATTGGTACTACGGAATCCGTTGGAGGAAAGCAAGCATTGATCAATGTTCAAAATATATAAATCTAGAATGCTACCGAGAATTCCAAGGCACGCAGGAAAGAATGGGCTTATGGGCTACTTTCGCTGAGTATCCCGCTAGATGAGTTGAGATGCCTGTCAAAAGGCCATACTTCTCCTCGCACTTCCAGCTGTCGCTGTCCCTTTTTCATTATAGGTGATATGTCACGCTGCTAGGTAGAAGTAATCATTTACCAGGCAGCTTATAATTTGAAGCGAAATGCTTAGGGCAAACTCCTCTATTTATGGTTATACACAGATCAGAATTGCATGCTACAAAAATCTTTGCTATTTCACTACCATAAAATTTCTCAGCATAACCCCATGTTTGATTTTCTCTCTAAAAAGTAGCAGCTATAGATCTAAAGAACTCATCCTTCAGTTGGACAGGGTCAGGAACTTAAAGCAGTTGTCTCACTTCTACAGCTGCTTTATTATGAATAAAAGCAATACTAGTCCCAATGTATTACAAATAATTCTATTGTTTCCCTTTTCTGGCTGCATTCATTTTCTATCATATCATACACTGCTTGTTTCCATGGATTACAACAAGCCTGCTATCCATAAGCAGTGGTCTTGCTTGCACACTATAAGACAAAGCAGTGGTCTATCTAGTAAGCGGGACCATGGGAGCTCAACTAGGCCGGTGTTTTGTCGATATTGTGAAGCATGGGAACTGCTGCCTGATTGTAGGGTGGTCATCATAACCATGGAAATGAGCAGTGTATAATGTGCTGGAAAAATAAATCAAGATAGCAAAATGGCAACTGAAAAGTCACCATCAAATAGTAAATGCCTGTTATTAAATTTACACTGCATGATAAATTCTCTTTGCTAAAGTGAGACAGCCCAGATTAACACATCTCTAATAAGATAATGATGTGGTCTTTACCTCTAGGAATAAATCCTTCACTTGCACTGGGCCCAAGAACTTAAGCATGTCTCTAGAAAGTTATTGACACAATTTTACTTCTAGAACTTATTCTACTCTTTGATTTGGCCTCCATTAATTAAACATATCGGTTTTACCTCTAAGAGAGGCCAGTCAAGTATATCAAGTGTATTTAAAGAGAACATTTTTATATCAAGAGCAGAGATAATATTAGTTACTACAAATCTATTGGAAGAAACAAGCATTGTCAATGTTCAAATATAAATCTAGATACTTTTCAAAGATTCAAGACCTTGGAAAAGATAGACTTATGGGCTACTTTCCTTAAATTATAAATAAAAGAGGTTAAAGGTCACCTATTAAAAAATAATAGCCTCCTCACACGCCCCTACAGCTATCCTGTCCAGCACCATTATAGGTGATATGTCTACCCTTTAGGTAGAAAGAATCTTTACCAATTTGCTTATAATTTAGGCAAGTAGCAGAACAAACTCTATATTTATGGATTATACACAGTAAATTGCATACTACAAAATCTTTGCTATTTCACTACCATAAGATTTTCTCACATAACCTCATATTTGATTTTCTCTCTAAAAGTAACAGCTATAGATCTAAGGAACTCATCCTTCGGTTGAGACAGGGTCCAGAGACTTAAGCGGTTGTCTCACTTCTGCAATGACTTCTATTATGTAGATAAAGGCAATACTAGTCCCAATGTGTACAAATAATTCTATTGTTTCCTTTTCTGGCTGCATTCATTTTCTGTCATATCATACACTGCTTTGTTTCCATGATTTTAGCAAGCCTGCTATCATAAGCAGTGGTCTTGCTTGCACCTATAAGACAAGCAGTGGGTCTATCTAGTAGGCGGGACACATAGGGAGCTCAGCTAGGCAGTGTTCTGTCGATATTGTGAGCATGGGCACTGCTGCCTAGCGCGTGGTCAATCATAACCAGTAGAAACGGTCGACTGTATAATGTGCTGGAAAAATAAATCGAGACTAGCAGAGAACAACTGAAAAGTCGCCATAAATAGTAAATGCCTGTTAATAAATTTACGCTGCACTGATAAATTCTCTTTGCTAAGTGGGAACAGCCCAGATTAGCACATCTCTAATAAGATGTGTGGTATTTGCCTCTGAGATATCATTCTTTACACTAGGCTCCAAGCACAGCATGTCTCTAGAAGTTATTGACACAATGTTTGCTTCTAGAACTGTTCTACTCTTTGATTTGGCCTCCATTAATTAAGCATATGGGTTTGCCTCTAAGGGAGGCCGGTCAAGTATATCAAGATGTATTTAGAGAGTGCATTTTTCAAGGCAGCAAGATAATTATTACTTACTACAGATCTGTTGGAAGAAACAGCATTGTCAGTGTTCAAATATGAAATCTGATACTTTTCGAAGATTCAAGACCTTGAAAAGATGAACTTATGGACTACTTTCCTTAAGTTATGAAATAAAGAGGTTAAGGTCGCCTATTAAAAAAATAATAGCCTCTCACAGCCTTCAGCTTCATCTGTCAGCAGCCATATGGTGATATGTCTGCCCTTTAGGTAGAAAGAATCATTATCAATTTGCTTATAATTTAGGCAAAGTAGCGAGAACAAACTCTATATTTATGGATTATGCACAGTAAGTTGCATACTACAAAATCTTTGCTATTTCACTACCATAGATTTTTCTCAGCATAACTCCATATTTGATTTTCTCTCTAAAAGAAATGCAGCTATAGATCTAAAGGAACTCATCCTTCAGTTGGACAGGGTCCGAGAACTTAAGCGGTTGTCTCCTTCTGCAACTGACCTTTATTATGTAGATAAAGCAATACTAGTCCCAATGTATTACAAATAATTCTATTGTTTCCTTTTCTGGCTGCATTCATTCTTCTATCATATCATACTGCTTGTTTCCATGGTTACAGCAAGCCTACTATCCATAACCAGTGATCTTGCTTGCACTATAAAGACAGAAAGCAGTGGTCTATCTAGTAGGCGGGAACCCATGGGAGCTCAACTGAGGCCGGTGTTTTGTCGTGTGATGGCATGAGCGACTGCTGCCTGATTGTAGGGTGGTCATCATGACCATGAAATGAGCCAGTGTACTAATGTGCCTGGAAAAGTAAATCAGAATAGTAGAGAACTAGCAGAAAGTCACCATCAAATAATGAAATGCCTGTTGTGAATTTACGCTGCATGATGATGTACTACTTTGCTAAATGAGACAGCCGAGACTAGCACATCTCTAATAGATGTAATGATGGTCTTTCCTCCTAGGAATAAATCCCCTTCACTGGGCTAGAGGAGCTTAAGCATGTCTCTAGAAAGTTATTGACACAATATTTACTTCTAGAGCTGTATTCTACTCTTTTGGTTTGGCCTCCATTCGGATCGCAATATGGTTTTACTCTGAGAGAGACCAGTCGAAGTATATCAGGAGTGTATTCAAAGGAGCATTTTTATATCGAGAGCAGAGAATAATGTATTGTACTACGAGGCTATTGCCAGAAACAGCATTGTCAATGTTCCAATATAAATCCTGAATGCTTTCAAGATTCGAGAGCCTTGAAGGAATAGAGCTTATGAGCTACTTTCCATAAGATTATAAATAAAGAGGTTAAGGTCGCCTGTTAAAAAAATATATGAGCCTCTCAACTCCTAAGCTATCTGTCTAGCGCCGTATAGGTGATATGTCTTCCCTTTGGTGAAGCAATCTTTTACCAATTTGCTTACAATTTAGGCAAGTAGCCAGAACAAGCTCTATATTTATGGATTATACTTCAGTAGATTCATACTACAAAAATCTTTGCTATTTCACTGCCATAGATTTCTCTCAGCATAACCCCATATTTGATTTTCTCTCTAAAAGTAACAGCTATAGATCTAAAGGAACTCATCCTTCAGTTGAACAGGGTCCAGAGACTTAAGCGGTTGTCTCACTTCTGCAACTGACCTTTATTATGTAGATAAAAGGCAATACTAGTCCCAATGTATTACAAATAATTCTATTGTTTCTCTTTTCTGGCTGCATTCATTTTCTATCATACTTACACTGCTTGCTTCATGGTTGCAACAAGCACTGCTATCCATAAGCAGATGGTCTGCGCCTCCCCCCACTCTCAAGACACAGCAGTGGATCTATCTAGTAAGGCGAGACCATAAGAAGGCGCTCTAACTCGGCGGTCGTTTGTCCGATGTTGTGAAAGCATTGTAGGCACTGCTGCCTGATTGTAGGGTGGTCATCATAACCATGGAAATGAGCAGTGTATAATGTGCTGGAAAAAATAAATCAAGATAGCAAAAGAGGCAACTGAAAAGTCACCATAAAATAGTAAAGTGCCTGTTATTAAATTTACACTGCATGTATAGGTGACATGTCTACCCTTTAGGTAGGAAGATGTTTACCAATTTTAGCATAATTT